>OMNV01013877.1:16885-59966 GCA_900303265.1 Brotula barbata
AAACCAATAAAATCATGCCTTGTGTATAATCTAATAATAATTTTCTGAATTATTTGATAGTTGTAACAAGTCATAAAAATCGAAGACAGGCGTGTTTTTAAATTACAGTGCTCCTGTCAATATTTGGCTAAAATAGATAGATAGATAGATAGATAGATAGATAGATAGAAGGATGACGGATAGATAGATAGACAGACAGACAGACAGACAGACAGACAGACAGATAGACAGACAGACAGACAGATAGACAGATAGATAGATAGATAGATGGATAGATGGATAGATAGATAGATAGATAGATAGATAGATAGATAGATAGATAGATAGATAGATAGATAGATAGATAGAAAATCATCTCACCTCAAAAATCTTGAGAATTGTACTTATAAAGAGTCTACGAATACCAAACGAGATCCCAAGAGGGGCCAGCACAATAATGAAGAGCAGCACAAGTGTGAAACACATGGCGAGGGAGATGCCAAGACATCTGCACAGCAGGCTGTCAACAGGAAATACAAACCAGGCCATGCCAAGGCCTGCGAAGGGTAAGACAGGGCAACGACAGTGACCTCACCGAAAGCCTGAGCTGTCACAGAAACAGGGTCTTCATCGGTGCGTCAGGTGTAACTCATCATCTGTTCATTCAAGAGAAAACAAAACAGCAGGTTAGCTTGCTGAGGATGGATATTGAGAATAATAATAGTGTTTATGTCCTGCAGCACAGTTTGAATGCAGGATAACGGGCCGTAAAAATGTGTTATTGAACTCATGTCATGGATAATGGCTCTCACCATCCAGGATTTCATCCTTTTCTGGTCCGAGGAGGACTGTGATAACAGGTGCTGCTCTTGTTCTCCAGGCTCCATCTTCTCCAGGCTTAAGTTATGTGATCCCTGTAGAATTTGGCATTAGCAGGCTGCCGACTGTGGACAGTGTGGACAGGAGGGTCTTAAAGCCAACAGGTGACCAATCAGAGCTGCTCTCACTGCAGGGTGGGTTGGTTATGGACTGCTGGTTTTCGGCCTCACTATGGCGATGGTCCAAATGTGCTGATTTCTCTCATCAGAGACTATAAATCACTGAGTGTTAAGGGATGATAGAGTCAGTATGTTCTTTATGTTTTGAAACAAAGGTTCCCAGTAAATGGTGTTCTTTAATTAGTTAGTTAATTTTGAAAGTATTTGAGTATTTGAATTGTGTAATGGCTCTACATAGTAAATTTTAACTTCCTTTTTTATCTATACACGTTCTATTCAGATGCATACACAACCCTTGCTCCAAGTGTACGTTTGTTGTTAATTGGATTAGTGTGGACACAGAGAATCAGATCCTGGATCACAGTGTTCACTCAGTCATATGGGAAGTGTGACATGTGAAGTGTGGATGAATAGATGCCACATGTGTAACTGCACAAAGAAACAAAACTCAGAGGAATCATCTTTAGAGCATTTTAGCTTAAATTCTCAGGAAAATAGTTTCTGATAACATCAGGATGCTTTCAGGGGAAAATGAAATGATGAATAAAGAAAAATTTGAGGGAAATGAAAAATGCTATAGCTTAAGAAAAGTAAGAGTTACTACCATGGAGATTAGAGTTTAGTTTAATTAAAAACCTGATTTGGTTTGCCTTAATTTACTGATTCATTCACCGGTGTTGAGGGGATAAAATAGAAGCAGAACTAATACATGTGAGGCTTCATTCAGTCTTATTTAAATCAATTGTAGAGCTCGGATGAGGTCGGACAGCAGATTCTCTCTCTCTGTGTCTCACACACACGCACACACTGAAGATGCTTGAGTTCCAATAAAAACTTTTATTTTCATATATTCTGCTACAAACTTAACTTATATCTGGCATGCACAGTTTCACACAGTTAAGACGAATAAAATCACAAAGGAAGATTTCCCCTTCGTAGAATATCCTAACCTTCTCACATGCATTTACCACCGTGTGCATGGATGAGGAGTCCACCACCACTTTAGCTGCCCCATAAGTCAAAAGAGGTCATCACAGCAGTCATTTTTAAAAATGCCATCCAAAGGATCGTTTTATAGGAAATACTGCATATATACTGGGTTTTTGTTTTTTTTATACGACTAAAACAATATTGTCAACTTTCTTTGGCTTTTTTCATAAAGATGACAACGCTGAGTCTTTATTGAAAATGATTGTGGCAGGCGGGGTGAAAGCATTGGAGCATGATCGTTGGATTCATTTTGAGGTATACAAGTTTAAAACGTCAATGTTGCAAGCTTTAACACTCTGTCGATCAGCATCTGATGCTTAATAGAGTGACGATGATTTAAGGTTTTGAGGTTTTGAGATTTCATGCAGGATAATCGCAGATTTCCTCGATTAGCGTTTCCTTTCCGGTAACACATCCAGGGCTTATGCTACATTACACATAATTGCCTCTACTTGGGTAACGATATCATTAGGGATGATGTGGATGTAATTAACCTGTAGATTGGAGAGAAACAATAGGATGCACTAAACACAAACACATACAGCAACTCTGACAAAAATCACATGATATCTTGGCATATTGCCATATTACTTGTGCTTTGGATGGTCTCATCAATGGAAAGGAAAAGGGGCTCAGCGGTAGAGCGGGTCGTCCTCCAACCATGAGGTTGGCAGTTGGATCCCCAACTCCTGCTGTCCACATGTCATAGTGTCCTTGAGTGAGACACCAGGCGCTCACAGCTGTATGGATGGGTCAAATGCAATAATCAAATCAAAAAAAATACAGAATATGAACAAAGTAAAGGCAAAAGTCCCCAATTCTTCTTCTTTTTCTCTGAATGCAGTGACACTGTGTGTTTCTGAGTGCTACAGTTGATGACAACGGTGGTACAGTGACTGAATGGAATGACTGGACCATATTACACTTTACCCTTTGGATCAACAACCACTTCAGAAATATAAATATATTTGTTATTAAAGGAAAATATGCTTTGAAAATATACTTTGTAAAAGTCAGAAAAACAGCCGTTTATTTCTGCGGTAACAAACAGCAGCATTTAATCAACACCGACGCTCACGACTGTTCTCGTCAGCCTTTGTGCTTCAGTGCGGCAGTTTCAGGGCAGAGGTGATATGTTTCTTTTCCTGTTCCTTGACAGTTACTGTGAGAGGAGCCACCACTAGATGTCGGTCTCTACTTTTCCTACAAGACCAGAAGACCCTCGGTGTCGAACGCCTGCAGTCCAGATCTCTGTCTGGAACTCATCGAGACATCATTCGCACAAACTCTGTAATTAACGGAAAGGACAGAAATACAGTTTAACATTGATGGGAGGCCAAGACCGCTCGAAGCTGATGCTTCACGTGAGCATGAATGACGTGTAAATTCGATGTTGTCTGTCTGTGATGAAGATAGAGAAGCACAGTCGCACACAAGAAGTTCTATTCCTTTTTGTGGTTTTGCTGCCTAGCACTGAGAACCAATATCAACATCCAGATACTACAAATCCAAAATAAGCCTACGACCTTGTGTTGTTACATTATTGAAACTGTTTTACCTCGAAGTATGAGTCTAATCATAGTTCCAAACATAAGACTTTCTCTATCTGTCTTTATCATTTTGGTCTTTGTGTATCGCATCACTTCAAAAATCCACTTAATGCGTCAGAGTTGCTTTCTCAAATAGTGAACCAACATGCTCACCAATAGACTGCACAGACGGCAGGCAAATACAGTACACCAATAATAATTCCACTATTGGGAAAAGCAGTTCCGGTTGCTATTTTCATCCATGCCAGCTCATATGCATCTTTTCCACAGTGGGTAATCTACGAGGTGACATAATCCCTTGGCATGGAGATAATCTGACAGACGGGCCTACTTCCTTCATCCTCTCAACCTCACTATCAGTATGATGCTGGGATATCAGCAAGATGCATGCTGGGGGGTTTTAGTTGTAGTTGAAGCATGTGTGTGTGTGTGTGTGTGTGTGCAAATTGAGAGAGAGCGAGAGAGAGAGAGACAATACCATATATGTGATCACAAGTAATTTTAATTTTTTTTATTGATCCCCTGGGGGAAATTATTCTCTGCATTTTACCCATCCTCAAATGAGGAGCAGTGGGCAGCCATCACACACAGCGCTCGGGGACCAAGGTCCAGATCTTCTGCCTTTGTCTTGGTCAGGGACAACGGCAGAAGTGATTAACCTAACATACAAGTTTTTGTGGGGTGGGAGAAACCGGGGACACGGGGAGAACATGCAAACTCCACACAGCAAGGTGCGAAAGTCGATCCCGGGATTCGCACCCACGACCTTCTTGTTGTGAGGCAACAGTGCTAACCACCACGCCACCGTGCCATCAATTGGATGAAGGAAGTAGGCCCGTCTGCCGTTAATTTGCAGTAAAATTTCCTTTAGATCCTGTATGGGATGCACCATGTGACCCAGTCTCTTATACCCCAAAGTGTCCTGATGACAGTTTGTGAGCCTTACCTTCAAAGTCGACATGCCCATCTCCATTTAAGTCAATGTCTCTTAGTATTTCCTCTAGATCTCTGTGGCCAACCTGCAAATTCAAATTTTGGGGAATCAAGTTTTGGGCGAAAAATGGCCAAGATATACAGCATATAATTAAACAGATAAGACTCAGACACCGTGATTGACAGTGTCTGCTCTCCGTACCTGTTGTCCAAGAAGTTTTTTCATTGCTTCTCTGAGCTCTGATGTGCTGATCTGACCGTCTCCATTTGTGTCAAACTAAGAAAAAGGACAAAACAACAGATAAGATTAATTCTAAAATCAACAATGGGAGTTTTGGGCTCGTCAATTTTCACACTTTTCCCCTAATTGCCATTTTGTGTGCTCAGCCTTTCCCCAAAACTTTCCACACCTCTTTGAAAGCATCTCTCAGCTCCTTGACCCCGATCATGTCTGCAGTTTCCGCCAGAAGTTTGGGCCCCATGAGTTCCACAAAGTCCTCAAAGTCAACATGTCCTCCCACTGTTGGACAAAGAAAAACATGGAAACTGAAGTGACCTGAGGACAGCCTGGCAGCAGTTTTACAGTAGCACAAAGAGTGTGGAAATGTTCCAGTTTATATCCACACACAAAGCAGAACTTACAATTCATGTTGATCTGCTGGCTGAGTTCTATCAGCTCCATCTCTGTCGGCATGTAGCCCATTGTCCTCATGCAGTTTCCGAGGTCTTTGCATCCGATGAAGCCATCTTTGTCTTTGTCAAACTCCTTAAATGCTTCACGCAACTCTGAGGAGAGAAGAGATGGGAAACTACCGTGATGCAAACTTGAGAAAAAAAACAACAAGATTTCATGCTTGTATTCTTTATTTTTCCTCCATCAAACATACCATCCATTTCTTCTGGCCTCAGCTCTCGGTCCTGTGAAGGATCACAGTGCAAGGTTAGGTTTTAAACAATGCTGGGACCCCCCACAACACATGCAACACGACATTATAAGATATGAGTCAGATTTGTGCCGTCGAGTGCCAAGAGTCTGCAGGTTTACTTCCAGTCACAGTGCAGAAATTAATCAGCGTGATCACCTGCTGTAGAGAAAACACGCAGGCTGCACCGCATGGGTCGTTGAACATTTATAACCAACGTATCACAGAAGAAACAACACATATTATTTTTATGAAAGGCCTGCTCAGCATTTGTCAGTGCGGGGAGGTGAATTTAACCATGCATTCATTCCACGATACGTCTCAGTCCATGTAACTCCACGGACCCCATCTCAACCCCTGCATCCATCTGAGAACGCATCAGCAAAACAATGAGTGAAACACGGTTATGTTGAGCAACAAACCCTTAGAGTGATGGAGAGAGACTGGAGGAAACAATGAGGAGCATTTCTGTGCTTTAAAATTCACGTCTAAATCTACAAATGGTCACTATGTTTCTCAGTAATGAAGCTACACACTCACACACGCGCAAACACACACGTACACACAGATGATTAGCTTTCCATCTAGATAAAACTTGATGCTTATAAAGATTTCCAGTTGACAAAATACCACCGATGGTGTCGACCAACCTACTTACTACGGCTAACGACTACACTGGTATGACAGTCAGAGGGATCCACGACACACATTCATCACAGTTTCCTTTCTAGTGAGGTCCATTCTGTTCTGTATTCTCTGCTAAACTCTTGGCATGCATGCATATAATATTTCTGGACTTACGTACAGCCTGCCGGCTCTCAGCGAAGCCCTTGCGTAGAAAGATGCACGCAGGCCCCAGCACGTTGTGCATGTTGGCTCCATTCTGGGCCAGGGCCACTAGCGGCTCAAGATAGGCCCCCCCAGAGCCCCCTTCCTCACAGGACTGCACTGCTTTGTAGCTCTTCTTCTGGTCCTGGAGCCAAATCCAGGGCAAGGGGCCAGACAATGGGAGTAAGGGGCAAAAACAGGGGTAGAGACCATGACTCAGTTTGTGGACAGCATGGAGCTGGGATGGGGTTGCAAAAGTCACAGACCCCCGTCTGTCAGTCATATAACCAAAGAGACAGGTGTGGGGTGAAGAAGTCAGACATGATGAGGGACAGCTCCTCAGTCAGGGTTTAGGGGAATCCAATGAGACAAGAGCGACTGATGCAATCACAAATTTTACCCCATATTTCAGTTTTATATTCACCTCAAATCATTTACTTGCCTTATATGACGAGATGAGACAAACCTGTATTTGTCGTGTAGGATGTATATATACACACAAACACACACACACACACACACACACACACATATATATATATATATATACATTAGGGATGCACCGATATGGAAATTCTAGGCCGATACCGATACTGATATTTAAAATAACAATTTGGCCGATAACCAATACCGATAATTTTTTCAATTTTGTTTTTGTTGCTATCTATTCCCCCTTTTGTATCAAGGAAAGAAAGAAATCTTCTTTATAAAACCTCATTTCATGGAGTCATGGAGAAAATAAGCTGCGGCCGCAGGTCAGCAGCGCAGGACAGCGCATGTATCGGCTGACTGGCATCGGTAAATGCCACCTTATTTGCCGATAAGCCGCTGCCAATCAACAACGTGCATATTGGCCGATACTCATGTAGAGCTGATAAATTTGTCCATCCTTAATATATATATATATGCACGATATACTGTATATAATATACAGTATATTTGATTCCACAAATATGGGTGCCCAATGACCAGTGTAACAATTTGGCATACAACATGAGCTCTGTATTTGTAATGTATACAGTATGTATATCTGCATATATCATGATGAAAGTATTGCCTCAATTGATTTTGTCCACAAAATGAGGAAAACAAATGGATAAAATGCAAATGTCTACCAACAGTCGTTTTGGGAACAAAATGCATCGATGAGTTGAAGCTTTGAACAGACGTCATCATACTGCACGCCGCTGATGTTGTATTAATGCGACTACTGCGCCTCAGCGTTCATGGCATTAAAAGCGGCTGAAGACACTCTTGGCGTTTTTCCATCTCGTGGAAAGTTGCTGGAGTTTTAGTCTGGTGCAAAGCATCATAGGCGTGTGATAATTAGTCATTATCCGGATGATAAGGCCATAACAAAGATCTTGAGTTCAGCCAGCCATTTAATCTTAATCACCAATTACTGAAGCCAATCAACCAGGGGGCAAAAGTCATTCACACAGCATTCTGCCCAATTAATGGCAGAGTGTTCGAGTCATTAAAAAGAGAGAAGAGCTTCATCTGCGTAAACTGAAATGATGTTGAACCACTGATCTGGCTGATGTCATGCGTATATTTGACGTATACACCGATAGTCTCATCTGTGGCTAAATACTCAGACGATTCCACTCTTTAAGATGTACAATGGAGCATTGAAATAGTCTAAAAGCAGCAGCGTCTCTTTGATTATTCGTCAAATTTAGTACTGTAAGGTTCAAAGAGATGAATACCAAGAGACCAAAGAGAATACCAAGAGACCAAACTACCTTTGACCCTCTGTAACACCGTCAAATGTGCTCATGCTTTTTATTTATTACACACTGGCCATCAACAGAAACACATGATGAAGAACAAATATAGTTCAAACATATACACAAACACTACAAACGTGTAGCAGTACAATATGCTCTACAAATGACCTTCACCATCCATCTGTTACCATGTAGGCTAGCACCGAGTCTCCACCACGGGAACGGATGCCCACTGGGTAATCTGACCAAGTGATGCATGGAGCAGGACTGACTGAGTGTAGATCGTGCCAGAAAAGTACTACGGAGCCACGCAATGGCGGTTATATAAGCAAAAAAACAAAAAAAACCAATCCTCAAGCAGTGTCAGAGGAGGACTGAAGTCAAGCAAGAACTTTCCTCTTTCCACTGGAGTCCATTCTGCACAGATGGCATCAACAGTTGCTTGTCGCACTGCACTTCCTCGAGGATGTGCAGCTGTTGGAGGAAAATCTATTTGCAGTTCTGTCTCTCTGCTCCGATGATGATTCAAGCAAGCGTTCATGGATAAATGCATGAAAGAACTGCACGAACGCGGCACATCATCTTCTTTAAACTCTTTGGCTTTTATAGTGCTTGGAAGTCCATTCAACAGAGGTGGAGGCACTTTAATCCCATCCAAGGAGGTCAGACTTCCACTTATATCGGTCTGGGATATGAAATAGTTATTGGTATTGAAGTATTGATTGAAGTTGGACGTGATGGTTCCTGGTGCTGTTATAACTACTCTCACTTTGTGCTCTATATTGTGTGAACCACAAACCATATAAGCAAAAAAATCCCATATTCTTTTTGCGTATCCGCATCATCCATATCATCATTTGTGCCTAACTAGGTTTTATGACATTTTTTATTTTTATTTTTTTTCTACAAAGGTTTTTTGGTATCTTCTCCTGTGGAAGATACTTGTCGAATGTCTGGATCAACTCAGACAAAAATTTCATCTTTGTTTTTTTTCCTCGTTAAATTTCATCACTGAAGGATGAAGTCGTTATAATTGGTCGACCGCTCAGCCTTGACAGAGGTATGTGCTAACTGTGTGGATGCAACACAGATTCCAAAGTTAGGTGACATGGTCTATAGTGTTCCCCTAACCCTGTGGTTCTCAGTCCTGGTCCTCAAGTACCACTAGCAGCACTGCATATTCTCCATTTGATGTAAATCTGGAGGACCACGTGCAGCATCAACCAGTGCTTTTGAAGCTTTGGGTGAAAAACTGGCCAATCATCGCGTTCACTGTGCATCCAAACCACCACAATCCACAGCGACGAATGAGTATCGAAGGCAAAAACAAAGTTACGTCAACGCTGCGTAAAGTACATGCACAACTCATGAACGGAGACGTGACGACATGAGACACGGCCATGTGCACCACAAGACAGAGACGTGCAGATTAGGGAAGTCCGATGGGGTCAGTACGGGTCCAGTCACACTTCCTGCGTCCGTGTTGGGGAGACATCACGAGACAAACATGCACCAACATTCAGGGGAAAAACCACGAGCACCATGGATAAGCTCAGAGAGAACCTTACCTTCTTTTTAAGCGACTTAACAGAGTTGCCCATTGCCAAATTCTTCTCGTTCTATGCTTTCGCTCTAACTGTGTATGTGTGTTAGTGTGTCTGTGTGTGAGTGCACATGTATGCGTGTGTGTTTGCATATGTGTCCGGGCATGCATGGGAATAAGAGTGATTAGAAAGGGAGAAAAGGTTCCGCAGGTCACGTACGAGTATGAGAGGACATTGAGGGGTCGTAGGGGAAGATTGAGGAGGACAGGAAGGAGATCCTACAGGGAAGGATGCGGGGAAGTTCAAGGGGATGCCATGAGACAATAGGGGAAAAATGTCAACAAAGAAGCAAAGGATAAATCAAAACAACAGAGCGACGAGAGGGGGAGAGGAAGCATGCATGTGATCAGTGAGATGCAGGCGCCAGAAGTAGAAAAGGCAAGCTTGCTTATTCATTCCATCCTCTCTCTACAGTGCCTTTCTCCCTCCCTCTACACACTCCCTCTCTCTCTCTCTCGCTCTCTCTCTCAACGTCTCTCTCTCTCCTCTCTCTCATCTCTTGCTGTTTTTCGCTGTCCACTTTCACTCTCAGTTTTGAGCTAAAATCTGCGCCACGAAGAGGCTCGTTCGGTAAAGCAACATTTTACCTTCCCCTGAGCAAGACACGGGAGACACTAATCCAAACACACGCACACACACATACAGAGACACACACACACACATACACTCGATTAAACACACATGGATGTGGGGCTGCGGAGCTAAAAATATAACTCACGCTCTCTTATGTCCCCTACTCTCCCTTCTCACTTTTGCCACTCTTCCCCATCCTCCATCCTCCATCCTCCCTCCTCCATCTCTCTCTCTCTCTCACATAAACACACACACACACACAAGCTCTCAAAGAAGCATCATCACATCACAAAGTCATGTTAAGCTGAGGGGCTTAGGTTAAGATCAAAGCCAAAATGTGCAAGAAATGACACGTGGATTTTCAGCCACTCAGGGAGCAAACCAACACGTAAGCACACAAACACACACACAAATAAAGGCGCATCAACGTCTCCCTGCCCCCTCTCTCACCCGCGTAAACGCAATTCATCTCAAACAAGATGACCAAGAAAGTGAAGATATTTCTGTTAATGAATCTGACCCCATTACAAACACAGACTCCTGGTGAGACCCATCACCTCTATGCTTCCTGTTTGACCTTGTCTACTCTCGACTATTTTAACGTGCATGCCAAAGTTGTTACACATCTCGGTACCATTGAATATCTCTCCGGTTCCACTGTTTCTCTGCAGATGAATCATGCGGCCTCTCACCGGAGGCTCGTTGTGAACTTCAGAACACATCAGACGTCAGACTCAGGAGCCGTCAGCTCTCGTAATGTCAGAGTCCTATAGTGTGCACGGGCATGAGATCTAGCTCTTTCTGTACAATATAATATATAGGGGCTCATAATGTGGAAAATACACGTACATAATACACACATACGCTAGAGGAAACATTAATAATTGCTTTCTGCTGTTTGACAACAGTTCTGAGCTCAAATATAATCCTGTGCCATCCTCCGCCATCGCGTGCGTTAAATGAGCTGGGAAATGGGAGAGTGGGAAGAAGGGGATTTTTATTACGAGTTCTGTGTTTGGTGTGATGTAAGGCGAGCGTCAACATGTGTTCGGTGAGTGGAGTGGAATGTAAACGGTGGATGGTCAAAGAGGAAATTGCTCCAAAGTTTCTGAATTTATGTGAAGGTAAGAAAAGCGGAGAAATGCACTCTCTGCATTTGAAATGTCAACGTTGTTGCTGATATCGAAACCACAAAGCCACGTGTTGAGATGAGTTGAACTCAGAGGAAGATCGAAAGTGACACGTGTTTAATTTCCAAGAAGGGTTGAATCGAGGGCAACTAGACGTTTTGCTCTCATCCAAGGGTCTTAAACTTAGAACCGTGACCTGAAGGACTACGAACCCTCACAGACGTCTTGTTTAATTTGATTGTTTTCCCTCTGACTCACTCCCTTCCTGTCTCATTTTCTCTTTCTTCTCTGTCACACACGAGCCCCGTCTCGATGTGACTCTCACTGATTTTCTCTTCCACTGACTGCATCCTCAGGTCCCTTTAAATATTCGCCATCATCATGCACATGCATACACTTAATACAGCAGCGTGCACACACACACACACACACACACACACACGCGGCTCTTCCTTTTCAGCAGCTAATCCTCATCTCAAAAGCAATTCAACCAAACAGTGGATTTCTCCCTCCTCCTTCGCTCAGCTCTGCCCGACTATAAAAATATCCATCTGTATCTATAAATAGTCTATCAGACATATTGAGGCATGTGACCTGATGAATACGATGATACTCCCCCTAACTCTCATTTCCTCCCGGAGTGTAGTTTTCTATTCCGTGGTCTTATTCATCAAACTGCATGTTGCTCGTCCTCTTCTCTCTCTCTTCAGTCCCCTCTCTATCGTCAACAAGGTCAGTCTGACCCATGGGGGAAAGGGAGGGGAATCACGTAATGGTTAAAAGGGACAAACTGAGCTAATTCTTTTCTATTCTATTCTGTTCTGGCTTTCGGTGCATAACCCCGGATGCGAGGAAAAGGGAAAAGCAAATTGGAAACATCCCTGTCCGGCATGTTAGATCAGAAACAGGAAGGGCAGGTGAGGAAGTGGGAAACTAATCTGGTTTTCTAGACTTTTCCTTACATTGTCTTCAGGGTTGCCAGGTGAGCGAGGGGAAATGTGAGTTGATGAGTATTTATTTTACATGATGATCAAGGGCTCAGTCAGTTCAATCTCTTTCTTCCTCTTTCTTCCTCATCCTCCTCTTGAATTGTTAAACACTTTGAGTCGCTTCACTTCCTTCCACTTGCTCTCCGATGCGTTATCTCTCTCTCTTTCTCTCTCTTGCAGTTTGCAACGCCAAACAGCGCCCTCTGCTGGTTTATACACGTACACGTTAAACTAACGCGCATGAGAGGCGAGGCAAAAATAAATAAATGATGATTCCTCCATCACAGGGATGAATAATCCACCTCGAGGTTTGTCTACCTCTGCATATTTGCATCGCTTTCCCTGAACTACAATAATTAGAGTTTCTACATCAAGGTCACGAGGGTCAAATCATTCTGTATTTTGACAATAAAAACAGATCTCTCCTGCAGGTTCTGTCCTTCATCAGGGTGTTTGGTGCAACTTGGACGGCATTAAAGCAAAAAACACAACAACACACTCATCGGTCGAAACAATGTGAGATTAACTAAGTACGGTGCACGCCTACTGTAAATGTAACAGAACTATGAATATTTTCTCTAATTAATCAATCACGACCTCTGCTGCACACCAACTGTGATCAAGCTGCAAAACACTGCAAGCCACTCAGCACACTCATTGTTATCCCCACCCGGACGCCTGTGGTAAGGGTGATTCATGTCACTCTCATGAATATGAAACCTGGTATCCTGGAGGAATGTGTTTACTCTTACTTGACATCCAATTTTATTCTTAAATTCACTTTGTCAGGTAACATGTTTACCAAAATATATATATATTTTTTTTACCAAGACAAAAAGCTCAGCTCTCCTCCAGCATCTCATAATGAGGTCTTGCTGGGTTATTTTAAGCTTCATCCGGCAGTGAACGGGTCCCGTTGGGATTGTACGCAGACCTTGACGTTACATAAGAAAATGTGAACACGGACTTAATGGTGTGTATCATCGCACTCGTATAATCTATATGTACTGTCACGGATATACAAAGGAGCATTAAAAGTTGATCACTTCACTTCCACACAAAAGCTCTCACATCTTTCAAACACACACAACTAATTTGGCTCATTAATTTGTTTCAACTGTTGTCAACAGAGCCTTGACAGCTTCTCAGTGACATCACTCAGGCGTGTGTCCTCTTTGAAAAGGTCCTCATCATTCATTTTTCTGTCTCAAACCATATTTAGTATATTTGTATTTTTTTCCACATCTCTTAAAATCTTTATTGAATTTGCCCCATCCCTCACCCCACACACATACTGTACACACACAGACACACACAAACATCAGCAGCTCTCCACCCAGACACTCTATGTATCTCAGCACTGCCTGGATTTGTCTTCGCTGAAACCCCTAAGATTGATTGAAGTGCTGGCCTGGATTGAGAGGAGTTATTTCTGGAACACATTAGCACACTGTAATTGTCTCCTCTTGAGATTTTTGTGAACAACACGGAGAAAATTGAGGATTTGAGAGCAGACAATCTGCAGCACAAGCTATAAGGATGCACAGCAGAGATGCAAAAACTGCTGCATCCAGCTAAACGCAGGACTCCACGCTGCAACGTGGAAACATTCATCAGCTGTCATTCATTTCTCTAACAGCTGGTTTATTTTTATTTCATTTGATCTGGATTTCCTACTCGCTCACACGTTTGGGCCCCCATAATTCTATGGTCCCCTGAATGCATACTTGCATGTATATGTGCGTGTGTGTGTGTTTCCATGTAGGAGAAGTTGATCTCCCTGCTGATGCTCAGGTGTCAATCACTTATTCATAATGTGATGCATGATGGGCTGCAGCCCCCTACCCCCTCCCCCTCCCACTTCATGATGGCTTATGCTGATCAGATGCACAGTGGAGGGGAAACAGACATTCATTTTTAATCTGGACAACATGTGTGTGCCGTCCTTAGGTTCCTGCTTCACTTCACCCACGTCTCACCTAGGAATCTCCGCCAGAGGAAACAGTGGAGATCACTGATGTCCATGTCAATTAGCCACCTGTTTAGCTATGATTAACTTTTAAAAAGCATCCGCATTTCAGTGATAAAGTATCCCAAACTTTCACTGCTTTAAAGGATGCGATGGGGAGAAGGGCACAGATAATAGCAGACGTGCCTGATACTTATTTTTGGACGTGTGTGTTATTTTGTTGTGGACCTTGTATATTCTGATCTAATCATTTGATTTGTATTATGAGTGTTTGTGCTCAGGGTTCAATCTCTCAGTGGAATTATTCATTTTTGTTTCTTTGTGGAAATTTTTCTACTTTGATTGATGATGTCACAACAGTATAACAACTTAACTCTGATTGTTGCACCTAAATCAATTTGATTTGCATTATATCTCTTTTTTGGACGCTTCTGTCTTGAAAATAAGAATATGAATCTATTAATCTATAATCTAAGGTTTTTGTTTATGAATAAATTCATCCACGAGTGTTGGTCTGTTTTTGACACTATCTCCAAGTTTTGCTCTCCTTTTTGACGCCTTCTTACCTGCCCAAACACCGACTTCACGATGGGGTGTAGGCTGGAGTCATACTCCGAGGACGCTGCGCTCAGTCTTTTGCCTTTGCGCCTGGATGCGGGCTGAACAGGTGCACCAGCTGCCGCTGAGTCAGAGTTGAGAGTGGAGGTTGAGTCGGTAGGTATCCTCTCCTTGTGCTCGAAGAAGAAATCCGCCTCGTCCGGGATTTTGGGATAGGATGGAGTCGGCGACGTCCTCCTGCTGTGCTGCTGCGCTGCAGGCAGATCTTCTCGACGGGCGTCGCTGGGATGCTGCGAGTGTTTGGACCTGGAGGACTTACTGCGCTCTTTCTGATTCCGAGTCGTCCTCTGTCTCACATCCTCATGTGCGTAACCGTCATCCTGGAGGCTCGTCTGCCGGTGTGAATGCGTTCCCTGTCCCTGGTTCCGGGAGTCGGCGTGTCTCGGATGGCAGAGAGGTCTCCGCGCACTTGGCTCACAATCGTCAGTCCATCCTGCATCATCCGGAGCGCTGCCTCCAGCTCCGACCGGAAGATGCTGAGCGCGGTGGCTCCGGTGTCCGTGTGGACCGCGGTTAGTGTGCGCAGAGCGGCGGTTGAGTCCGGAGGATCTCAGCAGAGAAGTCGCGGACTCGCTTTTGGGAAGAGAGGAGCTCATCGCTGTCCTCTGAGGTGCGGAAATTCAGGCTGGAGTTCGTGTGGAAAGGCAGTGTCCTCCAGAACCACAGCGGACCGAGACCCCCTCCTCAAATCCACATCCACGCACGCACGGACGGTTCAGCCCGGCCCGCGCTGATGGAGTTGGTTCAACAGCCACCTGCCTGGCACAAAGTGTGGTGCGCAGCGGGCAGCGGGAAGTTTTGGATGGCAGCAGATCTGCACGTGTCACGCACGGTGCGCGCGTAAACTTCACTCCAGTACCGCGTCACTGCTCATCACCTCTCACGCAGCGAGCCGCGTCAGTGCCATCATCTCTGCAGCATCTTAACGTCAACAAGTGGCTGCTGGGACATGAATCCACACGGGACAGATTTGAAATACATCTGACAGATGATAGAGCAGATTAATCAAGAAACGGAGGAAAGGAAAAGTAAACATTTTATTTAATTTAATCAAATAATAAACAGAACAAAAAGGAAAATAAGAGCTAAATTCATCACCAAGCCATCAAATTTGGGATAAAGTTGGAATTGGTGACGACACAACAAACTGATAAAACAAACTGGAAAAATCGACAATATATTAATACATACAGTACATACAGCATATATAGTACATATATATATATATATATTAAAAAAACCATGAGAAAAGGAGAGACATTAACATTTTGGACTACATTATTTGATTTAAACACATTATAAAAAATATCGCCACAATAAATGTGGTTATTTGGGCACAATGTAGCACAAACAAACACACCCATGTGTGTAATGATACAAACACACCCATGTGTATGATGATTATATTCCAACCAAGTAAGGAACAAACACAGTGAGGATTAGTTTACATAACAGCAGCAAAACAAAAGCACAAAAGTAAAAGACTGCAATAAAACGTGACAACCCTTCAACGCCATCCCATCTGATAATTATCACAGCAGATGTCTAGGGCTGCAGGGGGAAAATATGTAATGTGAGTGATGTTAATAAACAAACCCAATTAGAGGGGGAAGCACTCACGGATTGTGTTTCGCTGTGCAAATGCTGAGAAATGAGCAGATTTTGCTCTTTTCTCTCTGGGGATTTTTTGTTCTCTGACATCTGTGTCTCTGCTTCCTTTGCTCCCGGGAGACAAAGTATCTTCACTTCACCCCCCACACCTCCCCCAACCACACACACACACACACGCACACACCCCTCTGTAACCCCATCCTTCTATCTGCTTTACGTCTCATTAAGTGTGGGCAAAGCTGAACAATTGTTACCGTGTATCAGGTATAAGCTGATTCACTATCAGACGCAACCTCATTAATATTTCATCTTTATGCAGCAATGCTAATGCCTTAACTTGAATTTCTGCTCAGCAGTCCATAGGTCTTCGTTTTTTAGACGACATCATCCATGTAACATCATCTCTAAGACTGTCTTTATGTCTCCCATCACCACCCCCTCCTTCTGATTTAGACACTGGGCTGCAGCAGGAGACACGTGAGCCTCGGGGTCCAATATGGCCCATTTAATGTCCGCCAAGATAAAACCACACCAGCTAGAATAAACGCATTTCTAACTACGCCGATCCACATTTCACAAAAATTGATGATGGCGATAAATATAATGCTTTCAGAACAGTTCCCTCTTGCGTACAGATTGTCTGGTGTTATGGGGACATGTCACATTCTATTTGGATTTGTACCTCGCCCACCCCCATATCACCAAATGCAACTCTAAAGAGGTCAAATGCACAAACTTACTTCCACAGCAAGCGTGGCAACAACGGGCTGCTCTCTGTTCACAAGCTTCAGAATGAATAAACGGCCGTTCTCCATACTGATCAGTGCTCTATAAACCATTTATTCATGTTTTAGAAGATCAGCTATGAAGGAGAACATTGCTGTGTTGTTTGTGAAAATGAACTTCACTGATTGATCCAGTCCAACTAATTGTGATTATAATAAAAAGAAAAGTAAAGCTGAGAAAGTACACAAAACAATCCTGACTCGCTGGATCGAGGCCTCCCGCACACACACAGATTACGCAGTCACACGACGCTACAGTATCCAAAACGCATCCCTCAGCTTTACTCTTATCACTGATCCCATCTTGCGCCCCATTTAACCTTTTCCCTCGACACAGTTTGGTATTACTGAAACATTAATTACCAGGGTAAATTATTAAACACACAGCAGCTTGGGCCCAACCAGGTGAAGACAGGTCAACCTG
Source organism: Brotula barbata (assembly GCA_900303265.1). NCBI lineage: Eukaryota > Metazoa > Chordata > Actinopteri > Ophidiiformes > Ophidiidae > Brotula > Brotula barbata. The sequence continues at coordinate 34,520 of OMNV01013877.1, forward strand.
ATAGGGCTCATCAAAACAATTTACCCACTCATCCATAAAGGATAACGATCAGGTTGTGTAAGATATAATAACCAGCATTTACTTGAAACTGCTACTTGATGGCCAAATGAAAAGTGAAAGCATTTGACTGTCAACACAAGACTGAATACTCATGCTGCATACTTACCCCTTGAAATGAAACTGGTAATTTTATAGACAAGTAGATTTATATGTAATTTGCTTGCAGAGGCAGAGATCCCAATCCCTCTGCCAGAGACATTATAAACAGGAAGAGACCAAAACAGCATCCCTATGGCTCATCTTAAATTCGAGCTACACCTTAAACTGAAACATTACCTACAGTAATGTAGGTAATGTTTTTTTGACCTACAGTCTGTAGGTCAAAAAAACAAAACAAAGTTCGTCTTCCTGTAGACTTTTTAATGAGCACATATGGGAAATGATTTGATGATTCAATATTATGTTCCACCTTTGGGATGAACCCAGTCATCCTTTTATTATTTCTTTTTGAAATGCTTTGTTTTTTTCTGGCTTTCCTGGGAACTTCCTCTTCCCTCATCCTACTTTTCCTTTCATTGTGCTTTTTCAGTGGAACAAAATGAGGGCCATTGTTTCATTTTCTTGACATATCCACCAGTACATAGTATTAACTATTGTTATTTTTTATTACATTCGTATTTTAGAATCTTAGCCAGGCTGTCCCTTTAAAAGGACAAATGGTGTTTTGTATTTGTATCCATATTCTTAACAATACCCAATGATTCTTTGTCAGTTTAGCATCTGTTTTGATCAATATGGGTGAGAAAATATTTTCAATAACCATATCAATGCATTCCAAATTGATTTGGTCACGGTCTCATAGTGTCCGCTCTCTGATCAGCCGTCATTTCGGAAGTAGATTTATATTATACGTGCTATGACCAATCAGTTTTATGCCAGTCATATTTGATTACCAGAGTCTGACATGGTTAACATAATATAGCTGTTCATTGTCATTCATTTCTCAACATCTGTGTGTGAGCTCGTGTGGTCATACAGGCAGAAGACTCGGGAGTCTGAATGTGTATAATCTGATAAATGTATGTTATTGTTGTGAGATATGAATGTTAGACAGATTTTATACTTACGACATACAACTCACAGAGGGGGAAAAATATTTTCGATTCATCTGTCTGTCTGTCAGCCACCCGCATTTTCACGCATACTAGCAATGAAATGATCCACAATAAACTCAGGACAGGGTATACATTACAACGGGCTTTTATGAGTTACAAATCCTTTCTTAAAGAACTGTGTAATAACAAAGAGTGTAATTCACGGAAGGAAAGCTCCAATATGTGCTGTGGAGGTGCAGTGCACAGAGAGCATGGTGGATCTCAGTGAATAAAGGTTGGGAGGGTGGGGGCATGATGCAGGAAGGGCAGAATAATAACCACAAACTATTTATAGGAACACGACCTACAGTATGGTATCCTTGCAAAATATCCTTCTCCAACATTTCTGCACGCTTTTTAGTTACACAGATTGAAATAATGACATGAGATTAATTAGCTCAGCCCTTGAACGTGAACTCAATTATTCATCCTTGTGACCACAGTGCATTACTGTAGAGATTCACTTCCTGATGTATGAAAAATAAATAAATACACTCAGGTCCTGTGGCTGTGACACTAAGCTCCATGCAACACTAATTACCATACATCTGTTTTCTGGCTGTGCTTTCTATTCACAGGTCTGGTATAAAAAGGTCATTGGTTACTTTATGAGCTGATGAATTGTCAACCATTAATATCACGCTGTGTGCAATTCCTGCTACTTCTGATGTAATACATTTATGGTAAAAGCTTCAGGTAGTTTCTGTGCTCTGATGCATAATCCTGAATTAGATATGAACATGAATAGACTTTGCTGAAATTGCCAAATAATTGGTTTCGAATCATTTCCAACACAAGTTGGACGCACCGAATCACTGGGGAGGGAAACTCACACACACCACAGGCAAGATGTGATGTGTTAAAATCACATCCACTATTCATAACAGATGTTCGATCACAGCGCTGCACATTTCCGTCTCCTCCCCGATTGACCTGCTCCTGATTAGTTAAATCAGTTTTATGTAGCCCCTCAAGATATGGAAGACGGCAACTCCTCATGGACAGAGCACATTAAGAGCTGCTATGTTGTACAGACTCTCTACTCTTACTATGATAACAGCCACCATGTTTATATTACTGAAACTACTCGCGGGGACAAAGCTTCTCACCTTGAGGACTTAAGGGACAAGGGGGTCAGCACCCTGGACAGCGACAGCTGATGACAGCTTCTGTTCGTTCAGCATCTCAATCAGCAGTTTGTGCAAAAGTGAAGTTGTCGAGTTTTGATAAATGTGGCCACAGTCTATCGGGGAGCAATGAAAGGAGTCAGCAGAGAAAACAAAGATCAGGGCAGAGCAAACACTGATCATCCAGAGTGTCTATCCCACAGCATTGCACACGTCCCCTCGGGGAGAATAAGTATTTTTGTGTGTTGTGTGTGTCTGATAAAGCTAATTTTACCAACCCACGTGCTCTGCATTGTTACCCGCTGATGGCTGCTGTAGACATTTGCCATCACCTGGCAGTTCGGCCGGCAGAGTGTCTGTGGAGCATCGACGCAGATGTGACGGATTGTATTGTTGATCTGCCTCACATTCACAAAGAACAGAAGAACAAAAGGCTGTGATGAAAAAGCAAAAGTATGCCGAGAAACTGGTGGACTCATAAAAGATTGATACGCCTGTTCAGCAATGAATGAATGATGACTTCAATTTCACTGGGAAATTTATAATAAATCGTGTTGATGCAATGCTTTTAGCCCCATCCAAACTTTCAACCCATATATGGTTGTAAATCTTCATGTACAGGAACATCTGTGATTCATCGCTTTAAGACTCATGCCTGCTCTATGTCACTGACACCAAGGGTAAAGACCACGAGGACTCGGAGGGCCGTTAGCTCGAAATGATAGGAAATGGCAGGAAAACGAAACTTGAAATCGCGAATTCAAACTTTATGCTCATTTGTGAAACTTAATGAAGCTCTGGCACTTCCCTGAAATGGATATTTTCGGTTCTCCAATGGCAGAGGAGGTTCTTTTGTCGCGTTCTAATAATTACAATCAGTGGAAGGCAGACTAGGCACCCATGGGTGAAACATGATAGAAGTGACCCTGGCGTCGCGCATTGGTTTTTATTGTGCGGAATGAATTAAAAAAAGATCAAGTGTGTGTGTGTGTGTGTGTCTGTGCACGCGCGCAGCGGTACAAAACGAGGGGCTATAGGAGGCAGGAAGTACAGGGTGCGCATTCAGACAAAGTTAAATAAACGGTGATGTGACGTCACTGGCGCGCAGATGATGAAGATGATTCACTTTATCATTATTGTTATTATTATTGATATTAATAGTAGTATATTTTGTTGTTATTGTCCTATTTCAGTCTTAATAATGGTCTTAAAACGTAAAAATAATTGAAACACTGACAAAACTGTCGTGCGTATAAAAGTGGCAAAATCTTCCTCACCCCGGATCCTGGTGAGTCAACCGTTTTCTCTGTAATTCTTGTAATTTTGCCATCATTTATTTGTCTGAATGATGGCGTGGGGGGAGGAGTAACCCGGTTCATAATTGAGCCTGAGCGCGTTTTGGCCGCAGCAGCAACACTTTGTTCCAGTGAATGTTTCCTCGAAGTCTGGGAGAGTTTAAGATGGGCAAACCTAAAACCTGGCGGGTGTGTTTCTTGATTTCAGTCGCTTTACTCTTTGCCGTGACCCTCGCCTGTCTGTTTATCTTTTTATTTACGGGCCGAAGATGTTCCAGCGGAACCTTTCAGCATGCGGCTGTTTCTGCTGACTCGTTGATGTGCTCCCGGATTGGCAGGTAAACCTGTTCAGATCACACTTGCGCGCTTATGAATGCATTGATAACATTTTTTTGTTTGTTTGAGTTTATTTTTCTCATTCATTGTAATTATTGCGGTGGGGGGAAAAAGATTCTCCCGTGGTCTCAGCAGATAAAAAGCTGAGGTGAACGGTGTCATAAGCAGTTTAAGGGATTTGAGAGGCTCTGGACGAAGAATAGAGATTATATCAGCGCACTGTGTGCTTTGAATCTGTATTCTTATAACTGTATGACTTATTCTCCTCACTAATTTAGTTTTTAAATAGCCCAATTGGCTGTAATTGGGAGGGAACTGAGTTCTCTTTAACCTGCCGATATTTAGGAGAAATGTCTCTCTTCTTTGATGTTTTTTTATTTGTTAGGCACCGTGTCACACAAATCAATCTCTCATTAGAGTGATTCCACATCTCCAACAGGATACCGGACATTTACTGGCCTGTGCTTGTAGCTTTTCCTGCATTTGTTGTCAGTTTGCTAAAAAAGTGTCAGGGGTTAAATTCCACACCGAGAGACAAAGAGTTTCTGGAACCCCATGAGTTATGGTGCTGATCGAGCCAAAGAGAGCCACAGAGACCTTTTTGTTACGATTTTTGGCTTTGAGATCTCCAGAATTCCCAAAAGGAACAAACAAAAAAACCCCAACACTTTTCTGGCTACTTGATTATTCACTCCACCCAACTATGACCGTAGCACACACACACACACACACTGCCATTATATTTACATTTTACATTCACGCGTACAAGTCATCCAATCACACACCGACAGCAGAGGTCTCAGCTCGCTCGTCAGGAGAATTTAGGGAGCAAGGAGGAGTAAGGAGGAGCAAGGGGGGAAAACCAGCAACCCTCCACTTAATAGATGACCATCCTAACATCCACTGATTTTAAACAGGTTCATGTTAAATGAACTGCATCTCTATTGCGTTTTTCTCCCAAAGCCAATGTTTGCCTCACATTCCCCCATTCATACACACATTCACACACTGATAGCCGAGGTAACCATGCACGGCCCACTTACTCATCGGGAGCAATTTGGGGTTTTGCTTCGACATGGAGAAGCAAGGGACCTAACCGTCAACCCTTCCATCACTGATCGATCACCACACGTCCCCAAGCCATTCTTAATCATTTTCTCCACCTTTCCACGGAACACAGAAATTTCTCAGAATACGGTGTTACGAGAATCGAAATAACTGACATCAACATAAGTCTGAACAAATTTTCACGACAAAACAAATACAAACCAACCGCGCAGTCTTTGGTTTCGAGCTATGTGGCAACAAATTTATGCTGAGAGCAAAATTGTGTGGTTTAAACATGCCTCTTGGCAACTCCTAACTGGCTCTTTTATCAGATGAAAGAATCCTGATGTCTACGCTGACATTGTGCAACCACAAATAAGGTGTGTGTGTGTGTGTATGTGTGCGTGTATGTGTGTGTGAGGGGGCGGGGTCCGTATGTCAGTGTGAGTGATCAAAGCGTCTGAGACAGTCTCTGTGATTACCCTCATCCCAGAAAGTCTGAGAAACTGATGATGTATTTCAGTAACATGCTGCAGCAGGGAGGCTCAGCAGTAGATGGCGCCATTGCAGCTCTTCTGTGTACCTCTGTGGTCAACCCTCAGAGCATGGGGCTCGGAGGAGGCTCCATACTCACTATACGGGAGAAAACAGGCGAGTCTCTCCGTTGACGTGGCTGCACTTGATTTTTGTCTCACGTGTAAGTGAACTGCTGACGTGACGTCACGACTGACTCTTCACATCGTCTTCTCAGGAAAGGTAAAAGTCTTCAGCTCCAGAGAGACGGTCCCTCGGTCAATCAAGCCTGACCTGCTGAAGAAGTGTCCCACCAGTTACTTGTTTGCCACAGGTATGACAAATCTATAACACAGATCGAGCCGTTTGTCCATTTTCACCTCGGTGTAGTGTCCTGTAAGAGTCTCCTCGTGACGTCCCCTCACTGTCCTCCGTAGGCAGCGGGTGGATTGGTGTTCCTGGAGAGATTCGGGGCTACGAAGAGATTCACAAACGATATGGCAAACTTCCCTGGTCCAAGCTCTTTGAGCCCTCAATCAAACTGGCCAGGGAGGGCATCCCTATGCCGCCTTACCTTGGATATCTACTGAACGATGCCAATATAAAAAGCTATGTGACAAATTCATCCCTCTGGTAAAACATCTCACTAAACGCTTGGTTTGTTGAGGCGATTTGAAAGGACGAAACTATCCTAAACTGTTTTTTTTCTCCTAACAGCAGCACTAAAGTGTTTGATGGTACATTTTAAGTGTTTTGCTATGTTAACGCAAATTTGTTTCTTCTTCCATCCACAAACATTTCACACTGTAAGCACCACATTTTACATTAAGCAAAGGTTGACAGTGACACTAATGGCACATAATTGTGTTAAACATTACTTTGCCCAAGGTAAACTGTGAGGTAAAAGGGGGTCCATCCCGAGATTAAAAAACTATAACGATCACAATCCATTATTTGCTCAGTCTGGCCCTGCAATAATTGTTCAGAATTCCCAATGGTACCATTTAAGGCAGAGGGGAACAACTGTTAGTTATTCCCACAGACTTTGGCATGACTCTGCATTTTGCGCAGTAGATAAATGTGAAAATGTATCGCTAAGCAAACAGAAATCAGAAGTCAGTCTGCTATATGTGGATGTAACAAGCTGAAAATAATGTATTTGCAATGCTGCCAGTGTGTATTTTGTTAACAGTTCCTTTGTTCCATGTTTTTTTCTCCTTTCTCTGGATGCACTACAGTCAAGTTTTCTGCAACAAGGACAAGACTGTTCTGAGTACAGCTGACATACTCAAGCTTCCAAAGCTCGCAGAAACCATGGAAACTATTGCAAAAGAAGGAGCAGATGCCTTCTACAATGGCAAGATCGGACTTGACTTGATCCAAGACATAAAAGATGCTGGTTGGTACAAAAATCAAAGGGATGGCAAATAAGATTGTCAGTGTTCCTGAAGAAAACTTGACAAAAATAGAAAAGTTGCTTGAGTTGTGTTGAGCGGTAGATGGAAAAGCAAATGTCGAGGTTTGAGAGTTAAATTTTTTTTTATACATTTCTCGAAGATGGTACATTGGAAATGGAGGATCTGAGGTCCTACCGGGTGCGGGTGGAGGACACCTGGGCAGTCCCTGTGGGCGATGCCATGATATACGTCCCTCCACCACCTGCTGGGGGCGCCATTCTTGCCTTCATTCTCAAACTGATGAAAGGTGTCATGTCTGACTTTGCCATCAGTCATTGTTATTGCATTTAATGACCACATTTTCGTCAGTTCCTAAATCTTGCGTTTTCTTGGTTGTCCTTATTTCTTCAGAGTTCCATTTAACTCCAAAATCCATGGACGGTGACCAAAAGATCCGCACCTACCATCAATACATAGAAGTAGCTAAATTTGCTAATGGCCAAAGGAGGAACATTTGCGATCCTTACTTCAATGATGGAAAGGTTGATTTATAGCTACAGTGACACTTAAGTCCAGCAGTATAAGTTGTTATTTTATTGTTTTTACTGATGTGTGTTTATGGTTTTGTCTTTCAGAGTGCAGCGCATTTAATTGATTCCACCTTCATTAATCGGATCAAAGGCATGATATCTCCAAACACCACGCATGACTACTCCTATTACTCCAACGTCAAACCTATGTCGGATCATTTTGGGACCTCACATGTGTCTGTCCTGGATGAAGATGGTTTGGCTGTTTCAGCCACCAGCACCATCAACCAAATGTGAGTACGAAAATATCTCTCAACATCTCTCCCAAAATTCCAACACCTCATCAGAGTCATGGGAGGTGGAAATTGTCAACCACAGAGATATAGGCTGGTATTGTAACTCTCTGCTGATTGCCATGGTTGCCTGTTTGGATCCATCTGCAAACGTGCCGGCCAACAGGGCTCTGGTGAAGCCGAGCTGGCTAATCGTCCACTTAGTTGCTACAACATGATTACAGAAAGATTCACATGGATACAAAGTCAAGGACTCAGCCTTGGACACGAAAGAGCTCCTTTCCAGACAAGTATATTCCTGGAAGGAGTTGGCCAAGATGGCCCAGAATAGAGCCACATGGCAGTCCTACGTGAATGACCTAAGAGAGGCAACAAGGTTTAAGTTACGTAAGTTACAGCAGTGGGTGATTATTGTGGATTAAACCCTGACAGGGCAACGAGGACACTATGGTACAGCTGAGGTATCACCCACTGACAACACGGAACGCCTTAACATGCTACAACTAACCAGATGATTGACAGGCTAATCTATTGTCTTAGAAATAAAATCTCGGCGTGTTATGTCCTTCCCCTCCTCAATGTACTAAGGTGAATTTTGTCTCCTAGATTTGGAGGAGGCGTTTATTCTCCAAAAACAGGCATCATCCTCAACAACGAACTGGCTGACTTCTGTTCGAGGGCCGACACTATGAGGGCAGGTAACATCTCAGCCACGTCGTTCCACTTTAAAAGTCAACCAATTCAATTATACACACGAGAGCCATTTGGATTTTAATCCAGGTAATCTGTGTTTAACTTCTGTCATAGGTGAACGGCCTCCCTCCTCAATGACTCCACTAATTCTGGAATCAAAGTCTGGAAGGGTTTTAGTGATTGGTGGATCAGGAGGAAGCATGATCACCACGGCCGTGGCCTCGGTAATTCAGTTGAATGGTTGAAATATTTGTCCCTCTGCTTCCTCTTGAGCTCATTTATATGATTTTGTTTTCTTTTTGCAGTCTATAATAAACCACCTGTGGCTGGGGATGAATCTGAGGGATGCCATTGATGCCCCCATAATATTCGTGGATTCCAAGAACAACGTGAAATTTGAGAAAACCTTCAATGAGGTGACCCCTCTATGCACTCACTCACTCACTCACTCAATTAATGACAATGTAGCGTCTGGTGGAGATTATCAACATATAATCTTATAATTCATGATTTAATTTGTCTGAAATCAATTTGAATCAACTTGTGCAGAGAGGAAAGGTTAAGAGGTATTAACTTGTGTACCTGTGTGGTATGTGTGTGTGTGTGTGTCCTCAGTCTGTGATAGATGGCCTGAAAGCTCTTGGACACACTGTTGTTCATCAGAAATACTCCTTCAATGTGGTGAATGCCCTGGAGAAAGAGAATGGCTGCATTTCAGCTGTGTCAGACAAGAGGAAGATGGGGATGGCAGCTGGGTACTGACCCCACGAACGCAGATCCTGACAGTGCATCTTCTTCCCGCTAAAGTTCATGTTAACAATAATTGTTTGAGCCTTAAAGAAACCGAAATGTGCCTCCACCGTGACTAGAAACTTGAGCACTTTGGGGCATTGGGTCTTTCTTGATTGAACCGGTGATCAATGATCCTTCCATTTAGGGAAATCTTATAAGCTGATTGAACCACTTAACAATGAGCAATTCTGAGCAAACCTTCACACACTCCAACATCATGCCCCTTAAATGACACGTGCTGCTATTTCTGCCGCTGAGAACTGCTTTTATGGACTGTGGGGGGATTACACACTCCTGACCAAAGTCTAATGTGCAGCAGAGAGCTGTAAAGTAAATCTAGTCTGCCAACAATGTGTCCTGATGACATTATGTAATTCCACATATGGTTTGCTATAAAATGAGCCATGTACAGAAACCATTTCAACGTGAAATCCTGACTAGAATCTGAACCAGCTGTGACAACTGTGAGTTAGTTTTTTACTTTTATTTTTTTACAGAAAATAAGAAAAGTGTTGTGATTTTCCAGTTTAAATAAACCAACAAGTATGACATTGACTGTATTGAGTGTGAATTCTTTATGATAGAGACAAACCACAGGATTTTAAACATCAACTCTAGACGACCAATGAGCACTTAGTTTCATCAACTACATTTCTCAACCAGAGACGCCTGAAATATATCATCGTTCTAATTCACTCAGCTACCTTACATTCACTGTAGCACTGCAGCTCATTTACAATGCTCCCTTATTGAGAGCGGAGGGTCATTGGCAATAATTCCCTCAGTTTTCCCTCTTGCCCTATAGCAAAGCATTACTTGCCCTTTTGGACGGAGCCAAAGGAAGAACTAATCAGGTATATTTCAATAGTGCGACTTAGCGCACCATGAATAAGTAATGATCCCTTAAGTGGATTCTGCTCTGTCTTCCTCCAAGCCACTGTGACTTATGAGAATATGCAAATTAGATTTGATTGTCTATGAATCACCGCTATCTTTGTTATAAAAGACTAAAGTTAATTTATTACCAACCTATGTGAAAGCGAGTCCTGCATCAGCCTGACATCTGAGCATAAAATCAAAATTATTGTTCTATTTCATTTTTTCTGACCACCGGAGGCAGTGAATTATTATGGATAAAGGGACTTTCACACGTTGCTCTGAAACCCATTCATTCGACTGGTGTACATTTACGGTGCCTCCATCGGCCCCTACATAGAGCAGAGCTATGGTGGCTGCCTGCCTGAGTGATCTGGGAAATACACCCGCCCACCTTATGTTGGCCGATTGCTTCAGGCTCATGTCATTCTTAACACTCACTCATCGTCAGGTGCGGCTGGCCCAGTCTCCTTTACCTGAGCTATGCAGGGCTGCCCCCTGTACTTTACCTGTGGTCTCAGGTTAGGTGTTTGGGTCCACAGCACAACAGGCACTAGAACATAGGCAACACAGGCTAGACAGCAGATTGCCAGCCTTCAAAGGAGGCCTCCCACAGCGGCCAGGCAGAGGGCTCCCCAAACAAGGGAAGTTACAGTCTTGTGTCCATGCATCAGGTTGGCGCAGCGATGAGTTCAACAAGCCACTGAACAACTTAACTACAATACCGGGCCGTTACCCCAGACATGGGGAAACCAGGGAATCTGTCCCTGCCTTGAATGCTCTGGGCCGTTGTTGGGTCAGTTTTCTCAACAGCACCTCAGCTGCTGGAAAACTAACTACAGACCACTGGGTTTTGTCCACTCTGTCCCAGGGGTACAAACTCCAATTCCATGGACCCCCACCCTTCACAAGACCCCGCAAAATCCCTAAGCCAAGAGATATTAAGTCGCGTGAAGGCTGTAAGTCAGATGACACAGCAAGAGTGGTTTTATTCAGATTATTTTCTTATCGCTAAAAAGGAAGGTGGGTTACGCCCAATATGGGATTCGTGAAAGCTATGCCAGTTTTGAAAGATTTTACCAATCCACATTCTGCATACAGTGGATATTCTCCAGACTGTCACAGAAGGAGACTAGTTCATAAGGATATACTCTTTCATGTGCCTTTTGTCCCTGCAGCACCTGCACCTTGCTTTCAGGGGACAAGCCTATCAGTTCAGAGCCATTGGGCCCATCTTTGGTACCTCATGTGTTGCTAGGGGAATGTATATCCTACCCTACCTTGACAAACGGCTAATCTGAGCCCAATCACCAGAATAAGAAACCAGAGATACAACTGCTCACATCATCCATTTGACCAGCTTTGGTCTTAATATTATTGTGGTGTTATTAAAGGCTATTGCACTCTGGTCTATGGGACATCTCTGAGTCATTACATAAGACTGGTGCTCCTGAGGTGGTACACTCTTTTACTGAGACAAAGGTTCCTACAGCTCGATCAAAGTCTCAAAGAACTTTAACTGATTGTTTTCGCAGTTTTCTTCCTTATCTGAGTTGCTACTTAATGCAACAGAACACTTGACATTATTGTTGTTTTTATAAGTTGTCACAAATGGTACAATCATTTCACCCATTCCGCATACAGTACTTGTTTTCTTTAAAATTACATTATTCAAGTGTCAAAAAATGAGGAGGAGCAAACCACTAAATAAGTTGTGACGACAAACCCTTGATAAATAAAGTAATAATTTTAAATACATTTCCTTTCAGTATTTGAAAGATAGTAAAACTGATAAAAAATTAAATTCAAGGTCTTATTCACATAGAAATATTTGATCATACATAGGCACAGTGAACAGTCTGAGGCACTACGTTTAAGGTCCTTGAGTTATTAAGTGAAGATTTGTGGTCTGAGTTGCACATCATGAAGGACGTGGGCGGAATTATTACATGCTCTGAGAAAAATGGGTTCATATGACCCTTTACGTGTCCAATATTTCAGCTTGTCCCACTCCTGTCAAGGGTCACACGACTACAGTCTGTCCATGTGTATGTTTTTGAGCTCAGTAACCTGCAGCATACGCCCACTTCCTGGGATCTGACTGAGCATGGAGTCCATCATCGTAACGAACCACGGCCTGAACCACACCTCCTGTTGACTTAAGAAACTCTGTTTCATGGTTCTTCAAAGCTAAACCTTCCAGGATAGTCTGTAAGCGAGAGCAGAAACACAATAAGAGAAAGCAAATAGGTGGCAAATGCTGCCCGTAGTTAAAGATATGACGTACATTTAAAGTAATATTATGTTCACTCTGTTCTTGTGAGCTTGGATTCTCTCCTCCAAAGCTTGAAACGTGAGAAAACTCCATGAGGAGCAAAGTTCAGGGCAAGACTTTATACAAGAATGATCGCCAGCAGAGTCAACACCACATTAGTCTATGACATAATGCCAGAGTTAGAATCCCACTTCCAAAACCAGCTGCTCCAGTTTCTGCCTTCCAGGAAGAGCTGTTCTGGCAATCAAAAATAATATGACAACATTGAAAATGTCAAACAACATACTTGCTGCTTTCAACAACTATATATAACCTAGATATCCTACTCAGGATTATCATTGAAAGGCACAGTAGTTGTGTCAGGCTGACAATGCTCTATTTGTGTAACTTGCAGAATAGCACCCTGTGGATTTCCAACAGTTTACTATCGTGACAGTGGGATTGGTTTTAGGTGGTTGTGTGTATGAGTGTGTGCTTGGGACATTGTGGCACATGGTGCTGCAGCTTAGGTGGCATTGGACACAGATGTGTCTAATTGTCACATCAGCATTTGATGGAACAATCAGGCAAGAACTTATTTAAGTTAGTTTTTTGTACATTTGTCTAAGCACAATTTGTTTTTCTTTTATGCTCTCTGAGTTCACAAATAACTTGTAATAAAAGTGTGCATCCTCGCCACGTGAACGTATCTGGTTGTATCTCTGTCACGGTATTTGTAAGGTTCATGCTTTATTTCAGCCAGATCATACCTTGATTATTTTCCCTTTACTATTGCCGTCCTCCAGTCCCTCATGGTAAAAAACAGTGTGTTGGTTATGACAGAAGTGTAGCTCCTAGCGATGACGGATAGCCTCTCTACTCAGCACAACGTGTTGCTATTAGTCACAAACTGTAATGGCCGTTGTGTGTTTCTGTGACACTCACTTTGTCAAAGCCGGGCTCTGCCACAGTGGTGTTGGGACTGAGCTGGTTGTGGAGCCTTGGGTCTGACACAGCTTTTTTCAGATCGTACTCGAAGAATAGTGCATTTAGGATCACCTGCAAAAGAGAATTTCAGACTAAATCTGAGAATACAAGAGCATGTAAGTATGAAAGATTTCAATCTGCACCTGGATCAAATCTGAATTTTAAAAAATTCATAGCTAGAAACAATCTTGTGGATAACGTTGTTGAACAGCTGTTGGGAAATATTAAGGTCATCGAGTGAATGGAGCATCACCTACAGGGAGGAGGGTGTACATGTCTTGCTCAGATGATTTGGTACATTTTCCATAGCATAATGTACAATTTGATACAAAAAATAGTGAAACAAAAGTGCTGATTGTTGTCAAACAATGCAAAAACCAACTGCCCTAATGTCAACTGTAACATGGTAACACACCGTTCATATTAAACAGACAACTATACAATGGCGTGGCAGTAAAACAATGCTGTTATTGTTGAACTCAGTTGGTTCATATTTCATCCTCATGGTCCTCTTGTCAATATATCTAAAAACAAAGAGGTCACTGTCGCCACACCAATTGTGTTTCCAGTGTCTTCTCTGTATCCGTGTATCTGAATCAGTGTCTCCTGTGAGCGTAGTCTATCTTATCACCTAATTTGAAGTAAAATCCATTATAGCAACTCTTGGGAAATCCTGTTCACTAATAAGCAAGCAGGACCGACAACTCCTACGATGGATTTACCAATATATTCATTTTATAGCAATGTTTTAAGAACAACATAACTCCATTGGTTTATTCCTGAAATGAATGGAGGGAGTATGACTCACCTGAGCAACAGAGGTAGTAATTTTTGTTCCCCCTGAGGCACCGACCACCATCTTAACTTGATTATTTTTGTCGAAGAGGATGGTTGGACACATGGAAGACATGGGCCTTTTCCCTAATAACAGAGTTCAATGGGAACTCGCATTTAAAACCAATGAGATACGTGAGAGAAGAAAAGAGAAAGAAGAAAGATACTTTACTGATCCCCGTAGGGAAATTGATTCACTGCATTTTTACCCATCCTCAGTGAGGAGCAGTGGGCAGCCAACAATACTTTTGATATACAGAAAATCTACATTCAAGGTCAACAGCGTGTGCGTGTGTGTGCATGTGTGTTAACCCCACCTGGCACGATGAAGTTGTTGGGCGAAGGTGGCACTCCGAAGCCATTGGTAATGTGTGGGGAGCTGAAGTCATCCATCTCGTTGTTGAGGAGTATTCCCGTGGATCTGGACATGACTTTGGAGCCCAAACTGCAGACAGACACAGATTATTAAGACATGAGGGGAACTAGAGGAAGAATACCGAGTAACAAAATTAGTCTGAGCCAGATAAATAAATTAGATGTTCATACAAATGGTTGATGGTGCTTGTAGCCGCCACAGCACTTCCATCCTCTGCTATGAGTGAAAGGTGTGCGGTCCCGTGGTTTTCAGGCAGGGAAAACTCAGGTTCGTAGTAAGCCGTGGGATATGTGGTCTCATCTGAAATCTTGCCACGAAGGATGTCGGCAAAGGAACGCGAGGTCATATTTTGGATGAGCTTCGGAGAGATAATACAACTATTCATCGGCAGGGTAAGGTAATCTTGCTGAGAGTCTTCATAAAGTAGTTCTTTAAGATCACGCATTTGGCGTATGACTAGCATTTTGCCACACATTGCACCACCTAACCCTCATTCCACCAAACTGTCAAATGTGATTACTCATAGCTTTGGTTAATGAATTAATACAATAATTTACGTAAGCAATATGTTAGAATGTCTAAGTTACAGTTTTCTTTGTCTTGACTTGTGACTTTTAGAGCATAGCTAACGTTACCTGTCATTCAGAAGCCTAGCTAGTTAGCTTCAGAGCAATTGTACAGATAAACCCATAGCACCGATTAGCTCGCTAGCAAGGCTAAGTTAGAGAACTTCTGTTCGTGGCAGTGTTCTGGGTAATGGTAGCTAAATCAGATAGATGACATTATTGCCAGTGTGTGTGTGTGTGTGTGTGTGTGTGTGTGTGTGTGTGTGTGTGAGTGGCTCAGTTACACACAGGTTAAAATAGAATTGGTTTTAAAATTGAATGTATAGTGTTTTGTCACAGATCAACACCAAACCCTGGGAGGGTCCAATCAGTCATGCTACATGACTGTGATAATGACGGTGCAACTGCTCGCGTGCGGGCGCGTGTGTGTGTGTGTGTTTCCTAAATGTAGCAAGCTCCCAGATGATTGCGATGGTTCACAAATTTAATTTGCCGGGCCAATTTATGGTGCCGCTTGGTAAAGAATTGCATTTGACTTTTGGTAAGTAAGAAAAATAGCACATCCCCCCCCAGAAAGTAATCTATTCCTTTCATGTAGTTCAAGCAAACGGGGCAATGACCTTACATCTGTGATGTTGAGGAAAGCTCGGTCTCCTAATTTAGTTCTCTTTGCATAAGCAAAGCGAAATGCCTCCACAATACGATGGGAGGTTAGAATCTTCTTTTCCGTCGTCGCCATGCTATCTGAGGTGAAGTTATACCCTGGGAGAAGAAAAAATTGTTAGTAACGAGATCTCACCATGGTCCACTCATCTGTTTTCATTCCGGTGGTTGTTCAGATAGGGGAGGAAACCGCTAATGTGACATAATTCATCCAGTTTCTGTTTCTCTTTAGTCTGAAAGCTTTTTTCATTTCACCCCCCAGACCCTATGGGTGTGCACGTTGCCTCTGCTGACAGCCACAGAGGGAAACGGGAGGGCGGCAGAGGCGGCATAGTTTGCCTCGATGAGTTTCAGCTGTCCGACGGAGGCAGGAGTCGGAGTAAATTAGCAGGATGAATGTTTTGGGCACTGACGTGTGCATTAAGCCTCCACCACTCAACTGTGTCCAATTATAGGGAAATTGTTACGATTAGTGTGTGTGAGACAAGGGGGCACAGTGAGTGGGAGGAAAGCCAGAGGAAGAGAAGGTTCACAGAGATTAATTACTTTATAAGGAAGTTTCTCATGTAATCCTCAGAGAGAGACACACTGTCACTGTACTGAAAAGTCTCTGAACACTAGAGAAGATTGAGCACAACTGAAACCACGTTACTTTCGTGTATCAGATAATGTGTTTAAGGCGCAAAGGCGTTGGCAGGGACATTTTTTTGTCCCAAGACCATTACTCGGTGTGACATGGTCTCCCATGGGGGGAGGGGTTGTGGAAGCAAAACTGGGGGGTAGCCGGTAGGTAGTTATTCAAAAAGTGCTAGCAGCGGCTGGTCGAGCCAGGCTTACGTTTACTTCATGACAACAGATCCACTATAAATGACAAATGATTAAGCCATATACTGTACACACTGTCAATATACAGCATGTACTGTATGACACACAGAACTACAAAGATGTAATCAAAGGTACTTTATTCAAGTACACCTTAGTACATACGATAAGACAGAATAGCTGGCTCCCTAATATTAGCAAGAGCTAGCCAACTAATTAGAATGAATGAAGTGGCGAAGACAGGGGATTGTAGACACAATCAAGGGTGAGCAGACATCTCCATTTTCTGTTGGGTCTCTGTCTTTGGTAGCCCGTCTCTGGCTGTGTTTGTGATTTGTTCACATCTTTGTACAACACATGACAACGCTACCAGTGGGGATTAATTAGCGAAAGGAAGGTCGCAGTCAATTTGTCTCAGCCACCCCATGTGTAGTTGATAACATTGTGGGTAACTTTAGGTTAAAATACAATATCAATATTTGTCTTGACAATAAATTGCTGCCTCTTGAAGTAAAAAAAAAATAGTTTGTAAAACTGTAGGTTTCTCAAAGCTGCTCACAGTGGAGTCCTTATGTGATGGGCAGAGAGAAAGCAGCTCACATTAAAGAGTCAGGGTGGTTTTGCACAAAGCATTAAGGCTTACCATTCAGGATGTTTAATATCAGCGAGAGCACAGGGCCACTGGCAGGAGCATTAGGAACAGCCATGCTATACTCCCCCACATCCACCCTTAAAGGCTTTTCATCCAAAACAGGCACATAATCCTTTAGATCCTCCTGTGTGATGATCCCACCTAATCAGACAAACACTGTAAGAGTACATTTGGCCTTGGAACTTAAAATTGTATCATAAAAGACAGACTGTTTGGTTAGAATCAAGTTACAGAGTCAACGCTTCTTGGGAAATAAAATACCCAACCTGAGGCCTGAATATCCGCCACAAGGTCATTTGCGATTTGTCCATGGTAGAAAGCGTTAGGGCCATTTTCGGCTATTTTTCTGTAGGTTTCTGCAAGTTTGGGGAATCTGATGGTTTCATTTTCTTCTAGGATGTCACCATTTGTCCCACAAAACACTTCACTGAAAGAGAGGACAACAACATGTGAGGCGGCAATGGCAAATACTTTCATAGCTGCACCAATAACATTTATATTCAACGTCGCTGCTCACCACAGGGCGCTGTCATTGAGGATGGTTTTCCTGTTTCTGGACAGGGCTGTGGCAAGCGCTCTCCCCAATGGAAAGCCCTTTTCTGCCAGCTCAATGCTAGGCTGAAATAATTCATTCCAAGGCAATTTTCCATGTCGTGTGTGTGCCATCTCATAACCTCGAATCTCCCCAGGTACAGCGATAGCCAACCCTCCTAGTCATCATGAAAAACCAGACAGTTCTACAGCCTGAAGATGTATTAAGACATTATTTAAACCACTGGTGCAACTGGAGCTTATTGGAGAACACACTTATTGGAGCACACACTCTTTACACTCAATTGTGTCTTTATCTCAAGGCCATCTACTCTCACAATAAAGTTGATAACACCTTTGTTCAAAACTGATAGGGCACTAGTTAAGCATTACCCCTCTGGGAAAGGTCCGTACTGTTGCCAAACATGTTTTGTGTTGCGTTGCGCGGTGCCGTCTCCCTGGCATCAATGGTCTCAACTTTCCCTGTCAGGAAGTCAGAAACGAGCATGCATTTATTATAAGAAAGCTACACGTAACGTACACAGCTTTTTGTTTTTGTTTGTGTCATCATCAAGTAGAATGTCAATACGTACAGCTAAGGAAGAGTTAGTTAAGGGACAAATGGAAACTCGGTGTATGTTAGAATGATGCTGCAAACTCATACCTGTTTTTGCATTGTAGATGGTGAGGAAAAGTCCTCCTCCTATTCCCATACTGTGAGCGTTCATCAGTCCGATACATAGCAAGGCAGCTATGGAAGCGTCCACTGCAGAGCCCCCCTTCAACAAAATGTCTCTGTGGTAATAATCACACACACGGCACTTAGAGTTTCACATTTTAAGATGATGTACAGCTGACAGATTAAATTATGAAGGAAAATGACAAAAAATTATGATTATACGTCCCATTCAAGACCTTGTGTTGGGCAGGTGTAGAGCAAATATTTAATGGGTGGATATGATTAGATATATTATGCATACATGTGAACAGAACAGATTATATTCTCAGTTATAGCATCTGAATTGGACCAGTGTCTTGTTTTAACCCATTTACGTTTTCCAATATTAATAATAAATTGTAGCACTGAACCCTTAGTTTAAAATTATAATACAAGCTTTTCACCTCACAACCATTTCAGAATGATCAGATCAATTCCCCCAAAAATTGAATGCAGATAGTGGTACAAATATTTTGTTAGGTATAGTACGCACGTACGGATACTACTCTCCTCATTTATATATATCTTGTAGTTATAACGTTGAGAATTGTTTGCTCAAGTTGTATATTTCCATATTGTTTTAACGTATACAAAGTAGCCCCTGTGTCATGAGGATTGTTTGAGTGTGTGAGCGCTAACCTGCCAACCTCTGAACACGGGCCAGCATCTGCTGCCACAGCTGCCTTGGAGTACACGTGTTCCCTGGAAGGTTTCCTCTCCACACCATAGAAAACACCAACAAAAGTAGCGACCGATGCCACCAGCAGCACGGCCAGAGCTACAATAATAATTTTACTCACCATACTACTTAAAGTGACAGTGAACTTGTCTGTGGAGAGAAATGTGAAACGGTGTTTGTTCAGCCATATTGGGAGAAATACATGAAAGAGCTGTGACAGTGTATCATGTTCAAGGTGGAATCATTTTTTCACTTGTTACACTTGGTTTGTATTACAGAAAATGTTGTAAAATGTACAATGAAAATTTAATGGAAACATATTCTTTCCTATATGAAACACCTGCAAAAGTTCTCTACAACTGTGTGGAAATATTTCAAAATAAAGTTCAACCAGATCAATGTAATGTTTGTGGTTACATTTTTCTTGTTCTAATTTGATGCTTTATGCTATATTCTTGCACTTTCATCATTTTGTGATGTACTGCCGTTTGAAATGTACTCCAAATTGCTTCCCTTTTTAACAGATGGCATTTTAAAGCAGGCAGTTTGCTACATTATTGGCTCCTTAAAACACTAAAATAACAAATCTGTGTTACTGGCTAGTTGGATTTGTTCGTTTTGTAATTATGTGTGCCAACAGGTACCCACAGTAAATTTAATTTCAACAGGCGTAGTAAAAGTCAGTGGATGTAGTGAAAAAAAAAAGCTGCTTGGGCAATTTCCATCATTTAGCAGCCACACTCACACACATAAACACACATACACACATTCATTCTTCACCTCTTCCTTTGGCTACTGGGAAACCTGGGCTTCTAAACTACTAAAATGGACTGAGCCTTTATGTCTCCTCCTGCCCTTTGTGTAGTCTTCACACACAGCTCTTTCAGGTGAATTTGTTGCCAAGTCAGCAACTAGAAATAACAAACTCACCCACACACCAGCACAACTCCAATTGTTATGCCAAGAGATGTGGACCAGGCGGACTGAAAACTGTTACTATTAGATTAAAGCAAATTTTCTCCAAAAAAAAAAAGAAATAAAAAGTGTAGAAAATGCAAATGTGACAAATTTGCATGATTCTGTTTAATATTTGACTGCCTGCTCTTTGGTGTGTAAAGAGCAAATAATAATTAAGTGACTACATGACCAAAAAAAAAAAAAAACTGTCATTGTTGGGTGAATAGTCCAGTAGCTCAGCTAAATATCTGTGTGGAAAACAAAAATTAAGTTGTTTGTGGAGAAAAAAAAAACAGATATTTGTTCAGCTGTGTATCAAGTTTAAAGCTAAAAGCTTTGAGAGCTCAGCCAATGATCTATCTGCCAATGTAAAATAGAAAGGAGGAGAGTTTTGAGTCGAGTAAAGCTGGCGGTGCTTTCTGCAGCCAAAAAGACTTTTAAAGAGCAATTCAGGCTATTACATCTAACCCTCTAAATCGCACCATGCTGTAATATATCAAATAAGACAAGAGATTATGTAACAACACATGAAACTTCAGCTGAGCATCACAATAGCTGTTCCATATTACACAGAAATGCATCCAATGGTTGCCACAACAAATACATATTTTAAACAACAGTTTGTGAGGTATAACAAGAATTTGTAGCCTTACCTTGGTCTTTCTTTGCGCCTCTGCAGCAGGCTGTTCACAGTGTGGGCTTCACACAGCAGTTGATAGGTAATGCGCTAGCTGTCCTACTTAATATGTACCTATTACAATGCCATTAAACATTAACCCCACCTTTAAATGCCTCAATCGTGCATGTGCAGGGTGGAAGAAATGCAGACGCAGACAGATAAGAGCACACTCAAGGACATTTAAGTTATTTTGATGGTACAAATAGTCATCTGTTTTCCATCTCCCCATAAACTTGAAAAGAACCGTGAAGTCAAATTGCATGACCACAAAACTGAGAGGGAACAACAGTACACCAGCATATATGATGAAACCTATCTGAAAAAGATTAACTAAAGGAGCGTCCCTTTGTTGTGATCCTGGATAATATATAGACTCTAAAAAGTCACTAAAGCTGTAATTCAACCCAACTGTAGGGGGGGGAAAAAAAAAAGGTAGAAGGGCACTGATCAGAGTACATGCCCTTACCAAGGCTGAAAAAGCCTGAACAAACTGTTTTCACTGAGACTAACCACAAGTATTTTGTACAAGATTTGAATAGAAGATATTTGCTGGAATTTGATTTGAGCAAAATAGTTTTGTGGGAGTAAAAACCTCCATTGGGCCAAATGTCATCAAGTTCCATACCAGACTGCTTAATTATCCTCCATTAATTATTCAGAAAAAAAAACCAAGCAGAATATGTGAGTTGGGTTCATGAAGTGACTGCCCGATCACAGATGAGCGAATGCAGATTCATTATCTCACACACGCCTCCCTTTGCGCGTTGAACAGTAAGCCCACTCCTACCCTCACTTCTCAAGACTTTCACGTGTCTTTTAGTTTCGATGACCAGCGAGGTAATGCTTCATTATTTCTGGACCTATCCATGTGTGCTCCCAAAGTATTATCTCCTGTGCCCCAGGCCAGCACAACCTGCACAGGTGCCCTCGTCATTCACCATTGCTTCTCATCTCTCTTTGAGATGATAAAAACAAGTTCCACTGCTCTCTGTGATAAAATGAGGCATGCTGTTTACCACCATTATTTCCCACAGTGTCTTTCTGTAATAATAAAAAATATCAGTGATATCCAAGCCCTTTTGTATCTATGTTAACAAAGTCAAGTTTAATATATTTTCCCCTAAGTTTGCCAACATTTTGTTCAATAAAATCAAACGCTGTAGAAATGTGGAGGAAATGCTTTATATAAAGACAATGTAACTGTTGATGTGGGATTGGTTTTGGGCATTTGTTTGCATCACTTTGTGTGCTTGGAAAATAGTGGGACATGGTGCCCAAGCTTAGGTGGCAGTTGGACGCAGCTGTGTGTAATTTCAAGATCTGCAGCTGGTGGACCAATCAAACAAGAATCGATTAAGGTTTCTGTCAGAAAGACTGCAGGGCTGCCTGTTGAAAGCAAGCTGCAGAAACGGAGAAGCTGTTAGTCTTTTATATTTTTGTTTTAGCTTAACTTGTTTTTCTTTTACGTTCTCTTTACGATCTAAAATAAGAGCAAGCCAGAATGCATCAAATTCGTCCTGGGTTCAAATGAGCTCAGACCACATTCGGAGGTGGTATAGGCCACATGAGATCGGATACGTGCGTTTCGGAACACAATGACTCCTTAGGACCGCCTACCCAACTGATGCCCATTGCATAAGCAGAAGTACTTACTCATTCACGCACCAACAGCATCATACGGGAGCTGGAACACGCTCATAACAAAACATAACACAAAGCAGAAGAATACGGAAGAAGCTAGAGCTGGGCAAGGTGGGGGCAAGCAGAGAAAGAGAGAAAAAAATAATCCTGTAACCTCCACTGGATGATCCCACACCTGCCACCAATTATCAGGGACCAAGCAGTGAAGCATCGAGTTTTACTTTAAATGCTGGGGTTTTATTTGCACAAAAGGTTTAGAAAAAAATTAACCCAGAGCATAAAACTAGGCCTATAAAAGAGGTCTATAAAAAAATAACCGTACTCAGGCTAAATACATGACCAAAGTGTCAATCAAACTGCCATCCCACAATGACGCATGAGGGAGCATATATACTGGCTTGGCCAAACCAAATAACACACAGAGGGGAAACAGGGCAAACACCCACTATAACTAAATACAAAGGAAACTAACTAAACTCTTAATCCCACCCCCTCGTGACACGTCAACATGTGGTTTGGTCCAATCAGCTGGCTCCAGGAGATGAGAGTCCTCAGAATTCAGCCACAGCTTTTGCCACACCAGGAAGTGATCTCCAAACAACCACAGTAACTCAAAGACAGACACGATATGTTAATGGGACAGGAAATGATCTGTGTGTCCTTACAGGGTTGAAATGTGTGCGCCAAATAAACAAGTTAAACAAACGGTTGTATTGATTGTCTGAGTGTGTTGACTGCACATTAGATAAACTGTGTACATAACGAGCCCTCCTCAGTTACCCATGACCTGGATGACTGAGAATCTTCATATTCTGTCATAGTTTTACAACATACCAACCAAGTACCAAGGATGAGAGACACAATTTTAGTTATTGTAAACTGTCCGTTTTTTTTCCGTGAATGGAAGCTCTTGTTTTGAATGATTTTGCAGAATAAGAACATGTAGCCGCAGCCGTGGTAACATAAAGAGAAAGGGTTCGTGGCATCACTGCTAAATTCTGTTTATTGCATAAAATGCCCATATTTAATTACAGAGGGAGCATTTGTGAGGAAAATGACACTCGTTTAAAAAATCACAACTTCATAGAAATCAAAAGGGTACAGCAGCATGAGGTTGATTTTATTTTGAAGGTGATTCGCCTTGCAGGTGTACTCAGCTTGGGGCAATAACTGACACCAAGCTGGAAGGTGATTTGAATTCAGTGTTTAAAACTTTTTAAATGTCTTCTTGTACATGGCTGTAAGTTTAACTTGAGCTGAGGTTAAGTGCTGCTACCTAACACTTTAGAAACATTAAAAACGGAGATTGCATTAAAAATAGTGCTTATAGCGAAAGTTCTTCTTTTCTAGTTACACAGAACTTCTCATCAGACACCAGTCAATCCAAAAAGACTCCTGACTTGTCATCCTCTCCGTGTGCACTTGAATGGCTGACTGAAACCGACTGGTTTTTGAAGGTCTGTGATCTTTCCAATTTCTGATTTGTGCGAGAAGCATACTCTGTCATCGGAGTCAAAAGAGAAAATGTCATTCTTGGTGTTACAATGTTCATAATTTTAGGTGGTGTAGAACCCAGGTGCTTGGTGTACACAAGTCCGGCCCACTGTGCACAAGCTCTGCCCAACTATCAGCCACTGCAAAGACAAAGAACTGTGGCAAATGGGGAATGCCTCTTTTATCTCTGGACTCCGGGGAGTTTAACTTAAGCTTCCTAAATGCTTGACTGCATCAGCTAATCTTTAATTTTGTCACTTAGTGCTGTGCAGGTAGCGTACGGTGGGATTATCGCAGCCTTTTTCACAGAAACAGCTGTTTTCTGATGCTGGAAATGAGGCTGATGGGAGTGCTGCCCATAAAACCAAAACAATGAGCGAAAAGAAGCTAAAGCTCAGTGGATCAGCAGGGGACACTTTCCTATGTGC
This sequence comes from Brotula barbata, assembly GCA_900303265.1. Taxonomy (NCBI): domain Eukaryota; kingdom Metazoa; phylum Chordata; class Actinopteri; order Ophidiiformes; family Ophidiidae; genus Brotula; species Brotula barbata. The sequence goes on from OMNV01013877.1 coordinate 58,854, forward strand.
CTGTACCTGCCCATTCACATTACACAGAGTCATTTGATCTCAGCTACTTTAAAGCACAGTCAGTGCTCACATCCACATTTCCACATTTTACAACATTATATTAAATTTTTAGAATTTAGCATCTGCGGTACCAATGTTGAAAAGAGGATTTAAATCTGCTGTCTGTTGTTGATATTTCGTGATGCTGCTTACCTTCTATTTACATCAGTGATTGTTGCAAAGGCAGCAGTAAACAGGTGGTATTTTCTTTTATGATCTGTTGACAAGCATTCAATACAAAAGCAGCAATTTACTGCGTATAACTTTGAAGTGGAAAGAATCACAGGTTTGATCGCCTCCATCCCTTTTCACAAATCAGGCATTCCGCAAATCAATTCTTCAAATATGCACATGAATTTTTCTCATGTTTACAGAAAAACCTCACCTCACCGTCTTCAGCAACCCCTTTGCTTCGACATGTTTTGATTCAAGTCTGTTATTTTACAGAATGATTGCATGCATTAGACTTTCTTGCACGATTCGATTACATTGATACACTTAATTTGACACATTGAAAAAGAGATATGGAGTGTCTAAATTGCGCGTAGGCGTGAATGAGAGTGAGATTGAGTTGTCTGTCTCTGTGTGTTGTCCCCGCGATGGACTATCAACCTGTCCACGGTGTACCCTGCCTTTTGCCCAGTGACAGCTGGGACAGGCTCCAGCCCCACCACAACCCTGACATTGATAATTGCTACAGATAATGGATGGGATGGGACGCTTTAATTGTCTTAGTGTCTGTATTGGATCATCACGTTCGGCTTACTAATGATCAATATTGTGTACAAATATACTGATATATACTTCTACTTTCTTAACATTCCTTACCTCCAAGTGGACCGATGGGATTGGGAAAGTTGTCTCATAATGTTGGCAGCTTGATTTTTGGAATGTGCTGCGCTCATCTGCTGCTGTAAATATCACTGATCGTCCCCTCATGTTTTTAAACATGACACGATGAGCACTTGGAAAATCTGTCATTATGTACAAATGGTCGATTTATTGCGACACAAACCATGTTGTTAATGGCAATTAAAAATTGTAATATTTTGTATTAGGCTATATGCTAATAAT
>OMNV01013877.1:59986-88468 GCA_900303265.1 Brotula barbata
TGTAAACGTGATAATAATAATAATAATAATAATAATAATAATGATGATAATGATGATGATGATGATGATGATAATATTAATAATATAATGATAATAATAATGGTGATGATGATGATGATGATGATGTAATAATAATAATAATAATAATAATAATAATGATGATGATGATGATGATGATGATGATGATGATGATGATGATGATGATGATTGGGACGTTGTGTCCTTCTCCACAGGATGACCCCGTGTCGTGAACTCCATCCCTCCATGCTCCCTGAGTGTTTTGAGCCGTGCGGTGGTCAGCTGGGATCAGGGTTTACAGGAGAATGAGAATCCCGCTCTGATTGGCCGAGAGGCGCACAGCTCCGACTGAAGCCGAGGCAGCTGGAGTGTTCAGGCAGTGCATGGATGGAGGCAAACAGACGGCGGCAGGCAGAGCCGTGATGGTGATTTGCACAGTTTGGAGTGTTTTTCCTAACTTTTAGGCGTTTTTTCTGGCGCTGTATTGCGCGCTACAAGTGATGGCTGCGTGCTGTAAAATCCCCCCGAGCAGCAGCACCGAGACGTCCTCTCCTCAGGAGTGATGGGTTCCAAGTTGACCAGGCAGAGAAGTCTAGATTTGGAAGGCAAATTGTCCAAGAGGAGACGCCAGAGACATGAAAGGGAAACGGCCGGAGAAAGCGAGAGGAGCGCCGGGGAATTTTTGTTTACCTCCCTGATGCTCAAGTCCGACAAGCTCCCGGGGATGCTGCGGAGGAGCAAGCACAGCCCGTACGTGCGCCGGGTGGCGTGGATCCGGGAAATACAGAAGCTGCTCCGGGAGCAGAAGATGGAGCAGGCGGCCGAAGTGCTCAAACTGCTGCGGAAGGTAAAGGAACGCTGCCGTGACACCCTTTTATGAAACTTTGCCTTGATTGGAAACTTTGTTTTTGGCGGCTTAATTGATGTGATGTGATAAAAGAGTAAATTATTCAAAGGTCATTTTTATTTTCGTCTGCATTCGTCGTGTTTATTATGGAAACTCCAGATCTCTACTCTCTCTTACAGTAACTCTGATGCTTACCATACAGTTTCTTACATTATTTCACATGAAGTACTTTGGCCATGTGTGGTGAAAATGTACTGAATACACAATAAAAAAAAAAACATAAAGACACTAGGATGAGTCCCAATCTGCACAGTCTCATTATGATTAATGTTCATTATTGTTAATGTTGAAGGGAGTCCACATGAAGAGGACTATCTGAAGCCTCCCTGACACTGACACTCCATCTCAACCACCTGTTTTATCTGGAAGGGAAAGAGAGATGACAAAAAACAGCACCTAAATATTCTTGTTGGCCCTTAAAACACATCCAAACCATTTCCCTAAGAGCCCATATCCAGATTTGATCGGATTATATTCCTAAATGTGATGATTTATGCACAGCAAGTGACCCCTGTTTTTTAATATGTTTTATTTTGCTAAATAATTCCAAGTAAGTAACATAAATTTGTGTCGTGCTGCATTTCCTCTCTGGCTGCAGGCGTTTACTGTGTTTCCTTTGTGAGGGAGCTTTGCGACATACCAGAGAGGGATTGTAGAGCATAAAAACCCACACGAGAAGGAGCAGTCTATCAAAACTCAATTGATGCGATAATGTGATATTGTTAAATTGCTGTAGAATCTGTTTGTGCGCTGTGCGTGCACTTCTCTGTTGTCAGCATCCAGCTATAGGGGAAGTTCCTCTCCTATAGCATTCAAGTCTGTGTATGAATTCTAATCCTGTCTTTCAGCAGATTTATCTGAACTGTAAGCGTGAGAGAGAAAAAAGGAGTTTGGATCTCGGCTCTGTTCTTTCCAGTGTCTTCTGGTGGCTGTGTGTTCATCAAAGGAGAGCTGTTTGTAGGTTCAAGATTACAGCAGGTCTGATCCTCCCCATCTGCACTTTTCTGTTGATTGAATTGCACTAATGGGTTTTTCTCAAATCAGTCGCTTTGCTCTGCATTTGGTTGTAGAATGACAGATCAACACGTCTGTCCTTGGTTATTATGAAGCAGCTCTGCAGTCACTTATGCTTCATTTGTCATTAGAAGCGACAAAAACGTTTTTGGTGGTGAGTATGGAGACTGTTTCCCCGTACCATCCGTCTATTTTCCACTGCCCATCTGAAGAGGTAAACACACCAGGCGAAGCCTCTCCCTGGACACGTTCTTCAAGTCCCCCTGGCTCCTCAAACAGACCCAGGCCAGATGGGATACAAACCCCTCCAGCACATTCTGGGTCTGCCCCATGGTCTTCTCCCTGTGGAGACGACCAAGAGTCATCCTGATTAGATACTCCTTCTTGATGTCTGAGCTCCTCACCCTCAATGCTTTAAAAATTCTCACAACCCATGCCATCCTTTCTTCATCGCTCCCAGTGCATTTCCTCTTGTATTTTTGTTGTTGACGGTGCAGCCCAGGGTCTGAATGATAATACTCCGCACTAAGCCTCATGAAACGAAAACGCAGACAGATCTCCTGTTGTCCTACTTGAGCGGGAAAGCTGCTTGTTCTCTTAGGGAACGATGATTCGGAGATAATCGCTTTGAGTTGATGGATGTTGAAACGTGCCTCTTTCACACAGAGGAAGCCATTACAAAGAGGAACCAATAACAACGCCCTCTTACTGTATCTCCATCCCCGATCTGCCTTCTGGGCTGTTGTGTTAATTAGTTTGGGATCTTTGTGATATTCATTAGAGAACAAAGAATCAGCAAAAATTCATATCAATTACGGTCTAAAACATGCACATTGAATATATAATATGCAACGATGCAGTAAACACTAAGTGAGGGCCTGAGGTTTTCTGTCATAATCCACACTTTCTAGTAGGCTGTATATCTGTACCACACTCCAGACTTTACACAAATAACTGGATCTGCAGAACAAATTGTTCTGACTTTCTGGGAGTTCATCCTATTTGTGTTATATGATCAGAGACATGAACCTTTCAGCAAAGAGGACAACAGCTTTATCTGTTCGGAGGAACCATGCCGCTTTGCCATGAATTCTGATAGCGGTCGTAACATTTTGTCACACACAAAAACACGGCTGCTCCAAGATCCTGACCCGAACACCGTGGCACGATTCTTACACCGAAGCGCCGCAGAGCTGCATTCCTCTCACTGTGCCGTATATTAATCTGACTGCTGATGAACAGTGTGTGGGATGATGCTCTGATCGCTTTATTCAGACTTTTGTCACAAGGCACAACTCAAATTAGATATGCAGCTTTCACCACCACAGAAGAAAACCTTTTATATGCGAACGCGGTTGACTGTCGACAACAGACACACAGCTGTGTTTCATTTTCAAACCTTCCAATTCTTCCGTGCCTCCATTTCTGGCCACGCCGTCTCTGCATTAAATGAGGTTTGCTGAAGGGAGACCTGGGTTGGAGGATAGCCCAGCATAGGGAATCCCACAGAGCTGTGCTGTAATAAATCAAGTCGAAAGCTGGAGGAGGGGAAAATGCTGATGGGAGTTTTCCTCGCTGCCTCCACTGTGCCCCTGAGTGTTCGGCCTGTCGGAGCGTGGTGCATGTTTTACACAGCTTCAGCCTCCAGCCTTCGCTTTGATAAGCTGCAACGTCTTTCACACAGCTCACAGTATATTTATGTGGAGCTCTCCGTTTTTGCTCGACAGTTTTACATTGATTAAAGCACTGTTATCAGTCCGGACAGACAACCCCTCCCCCCACTCCTCCCTCTCCCTTCCAATTCGGGCATAAGTCTCAGCAGGAGCGACAGATAAAGGGAAGTGCGGTATGATAGCGAGCTGCATCTTTTAGCTGCTGGTTTTGATGACTAATAGGAGGGAAATGGCAGGTAAACCACTCTAATAAAGTATCCAAAATCCCAAATAAAAGATAAGTCATAGAAAAAAAGTAAGTCCTTATTGATGAGTCGATAAGAACCGGTTCCTCGCAAGCACTTAATCAATGTGTGGGAGGGTTGGTGTGTGTATGTGTGTGTCATGATGTCTTCTTTGAAAAGGAGATGGTTGCTGCATTGTAGCGAGGCTCTTTGTTGTGTCTGCAAACGTTAAATCTCTGACTCAGGCTGTTAATGACACGGCGAGGCTTCACCTGAAGATGCAGCTTTGCTCACCTCAATGTGTTTACATTGGCAGTGGAAATAGAAACAGCCTGAAGATGATACATTTATTATCACACCTTTGGGGGAAAGTATCCCGGTTCCTGGTTTTATTAAATTCCACCGCACATTACTCAGTTTTTCATTTATGAATGCAGGCAGTTGAGGTTTGAAGTGCAGTTTAGTCGTCAGTCTAATGGTGTTTTTTGAGGTGTAGTGTTGTGGTTCTTAAAAAAATATCGAAAGCCGGAAGCTGCAATGGAAATCTAACTTTAATATCCAAGAAAAATGAGCAAAAATCATCAAAACCCAAACAACCTCCACCCTGGCCATCAAATGTCAGTTGAATATTGAATTATTCATAACTCAAACGGTTTTAACCTGAAGGCTGAATTTATTCTCTTTGTTTCTTTAATAGTTTACCAAATCTGTTTCCTCTCTCTTCTTTTCCTGCTTCCAGGACTTAGGACTCCAGGGGTCATCACTCAATGACATTTTGTACAAGAATGCAGCTTTTCTCAACTTGGTTGACCCCATCTCCCACGAACTGCTGCTCGGTCTGGCCCGAGACCTTCAGTGTCCAAAAAGGGTAAGTGTCACATTTTTACATGTTGCTCAGGCTGTAACAATGTTGATGGAAACGATCAAAAATCAACATCATGACCCATGATGTCTGATGTTTTTCACACAAAAAAAATGCCTTGAATTGGATATTCTCAGGTCCCGTATAAGCCAAATTCCTATGTGGAAACCAGTGAGATATCTAATATCTTAACACACAGATGGTAATTTTTTGGTCAAACTTGCAAACAACAAACATGCAAAACTCTGGGCCTGATTTAGACGATCCATGACACACGGGACCTTGGTGTGTGTCTAAGTATGTTTTGCTATTTAGATAGGACGGTGCAAAGATGTGGTATTTAGTCCACAAACATGTCATTGTTTTTATTTTTAATTTGTGTAGCGTTAAGTCACATCCACAAAAATACACAGCGATTTGGATACACAACTTACTCTGTAAACACGTAAGCTATTTTAATTGCATTTAATTTTAACGCATCATTTTCATAGCGTAGCTACCGGAGGTGATGCAGGCAGCGGACGAAGCCACATAAAAACTTTTGAAAACTCATCTGTCCGTTACCATTGAGGACCTTTCTTCCTAAAGTCTAAATTATCCCCAAGTATGGACTTAACACTTGTGTTACTTTTTAGAATCATTTTTTCACAGCTCACAGCGACGTTTCAGGTCTTTTTAAGGTCATCTGGCTGCACAGACAGCAAGTGAAACACTTCAGCGATCAGCAAATGAGTTTTCCCCGACACACCTGCCGTCTCTGTCTTACGGGGTCGCGTCCAATTAAATATACATACAAACGATTTTAATATTTAACATTGTCAGAACATAGTAAATGTTTCATAATGGTTCTAATTTCAACAGCAAGAAGGTGGTGCATTGCACTACTGCATAATTACTTAAAAAAGATTGAGCATGTCTATGCATTCGTCAGTCTTCTTCTGTTGTAATGTATCTCGTGTGGTGCCTGGATGACCGCCAACCGTCTAACACACTCATCCCTCAAGAAGCAATCATGGATGTTGCCAGACTTTTAGGACAACACATTGCTTTGTCCATAAGCTTTTGTGGTCGTTTGTACCGGTCATTTGCGTGGTCCACGTCCTGGTTTATGTCACTTTGTCTGTCCACAGTCAGCAGTGAAACCACTGCACTTCAACTTTATAGATTCCTGAACAAAATATTGCTCCGGTGGAGGTTGATTATATATCACAGTGATGTTATGTGCATTATTTTCCCACCTGCCACCATATTTACATATTTACAATCCCACATACCTGCTGTTTGGTGTTGTTTTTTTGTCTCCTCATAATTTAACTCGTAGCACATTCCATAACGAAAACAGTATAGTTTCAAAATGAAATGATTTCACTGACTGCCTATGTCTATAAAAGGTTACAGCCACAAAAATATGTTCCAAGTTACAGAAAATAGTTTGCACTATTTCACTATCAGTGGAAAATCGATGTATCATTGTGATGATGTAGCATTAGCATCAAGACTGCGTTTCCCATTATGCTAAGCAAGGTGACTGAGTGATGCACACTGTATGTTCAAGGGAGTCGAGCAGCTAGTAATGGTGTGTTTGATGAGTGTGGTGTGTGTGTGTGTGTGTGTGTGTGTGTGTGTCTGGGTGAGCAACAATTACAAGTAACTATACTGTATAATTACAATTAGCTGTAGAGCTAGCTACATAGAAAGATATGTAGCTACGTGTACTTGCACTTTCCGTACTTGTCAAACTACTCAAAAAAAAGTAGTTAGGTTAATAGCTTCGCTACTTATAGCAACAAGTACACCCAGCGCTGCATTTTAGATGCAAATGTAATCACGCATCTTCCCTGGGAATATTTATCCTCGGTGAATGAGGCTGTCAAAATAATTTCCTAATTTGGCTTCCAACAATAAATGTCATAGCTACACCTAATTTTGGAGTGTGGGTGAAGCTGAAGCTATTGACTGAAAGTACAATGACATTAAAAATCAGTTGTGAGGCTGAGGATGCTTTTTTTAGCGAGGAAAGCCCGGGAGAAGGGGAGGGGAAGTGTGCAGCTGGCGGCGAGGTTCTCCTCGCTGGCTGGTGATCCTGTGTGAGACGTGACAGGGATTTAGAGACGCAGCGAGCTGAATTTAAAGCCTGGCAGCTGCTCTTACTGACACTACTTTCCATCGTATTAAAGAAGTATTTACATTGTTTGTTCAAGGACACAAAGAATTCATTACATCCGATGGTTTTGAAAGTCACAGTAGCCCGTTCGGGACCGCTGGCTTAATGTTCGATGTGTGTTGACGTTCCCAGGTTTACAGATCCGTGATTGATTTGAAGCCGCATACACTTACAGCGCTGCATATTCAGTGATGTCACTCATATTTTCCAGATCACAGATTCCAACAGATCGCATTCCCTAAGAATATCTTCATGTTGTGAATCAGCAGGCAGGGCTATAATGTTGTGCTCAGTCATCCAAACGGCAGCACCGCCTGTTTTTGAAGTATGAGGCGTATTTGTTGTTGCCCAAGAAGAGAGGAGGTAGTGGGGATGGTTAATCGCCTGGAGGTAAATTGCCCCTGTCTTTTTCTTGCGTGCCACATTGCTTCTTTCTTTTTGTCGGGCTGTGCCGTTAATTAGATTTAGCCTGCTCAGCTTAAGCCATTCCGTTTCCTGTCTGTGACACAGTGAGGGAGAGAGAAGACGAGGAGGAGGAGGAGGAGGAGGATGTATATTTGCACAAAGTAATAGTATCATGAATATTCAAGGACATCAAACATGAAATAGTCTCTCATATGTGTAATGTTTACTGTACCTTGTTGGTCTGTCTGCATGTTGCAGGAGGCAGACACCCAGAAGTCCACCAACAAGATCTGCCGGCAGCTGATTTACCACCTGACCCCACACTCCAAGTGGACGAGACAGAGTGTTCCCAGGAGGAAGTCTCAGGCCTGGTGAGTCCTCCCATTGTGTCTCTGCCTGACTGCTGCACATCATAAAGCAGCTTCCAGCAGTGTCAAGGAAAGTGTGTCTGACGCTGGAATGTATGCATATAGCCGTACACGCAGGCTGTACGTACCTGTTTAAGGGTTTTCAACCTGTGGTCTGAATACCCCCGGTGGTCCGTGGAGATATTGCTCCTGGTCCATGACTAAAGTAACGTCATGCAAAATATTTTATTGTTTTTGTTTGTAAAATTGAGAATAATCAAATAATCGTGAAATTTAGTCCAGGTGACCAACAAACTTTTCTTATGATTGCCAATTCTTTTAACATATAGCACCCTTTCAGTTGTGTCTTTTAACCTTTTGCGACTCCGTACCTCTGTGAGAATGAATTTTCCATGGCTAAGTTGGACCCAGAAAAGGACATGAGACTGTCCCCGTCCACAACTAGACTGACACAACCACGCTGTGTGCAACTCAACCCCAACAAGATATGGGTCACCTCTGTGGAATATTCATTTCAGACAGACAGTCTCGATTGTTTTCCTGCTGCTAATAAGTAAAAGAGTCTGTAGAAAGTGAAGCCAGATCTCCAGTAGGATTTCATGCTCTCTTATTCAGTGTTTCATCTGTAATAATGCATTAACAGCTCTCTGCAAGAGCCAGATGTGCTGTGTATGACTTTCACTTATTCATTTGCCTGTAAATTAAATTAGGCCGCACCTCTGAGGAAAACCCCAGAAATGGTTGGCACTAATGAAAGGCATGGGCGGCGCAGTGGTAAAACATCTGGCTCTTGTCCTTGTCGTTCCGAGGATGGCGGGGAGAGTGTGAGCCTCCCAGATGTCATGTTCCAAGTGGCGCTAAACTGATTTATCCATTTTTTCAAATGAATTCTTCATTTATCCCTCATTGAGTGTAGTTTGTCCTCCATACTGAGGGCTTCAGTTGTTATCATTGTTTTTTAAAAAGTATCAGTAACAGAAAAATCTGGGTGGACATTGGTGTATGAAAATACCACGTAAATATGAACGTTTTTACCATTTTCCCTGTTTTGTTTGTCATTTTTCATAACTGGAAGCCTTCACTGTGCAGAGATTTCACCTGATTCTCTTTCCTTTGACAAACCAGGGGGAGTTTTGGGATGAAAACTTATCCATAAAAGGAATTTAGTAAGGATTTCACTACAACCGCCAAACCATGACATTATATTCGTTGCATGTATTTTGATCGTTTATCATCTGCCCTTGTTTCAGGATTGATGATTTTGTCCGTTTTCACTCGGTAATCTCACCAGCAAAACAATTTCCTGTTCCACACTCTCACGGCCGCTCATCTTCTGCTTGGACACGTTTAGTTTACAGATATTATAATAATATAATGAGACTAAGTGGTTGCCTCCGTTTGCCACCACGGCACTGTGGACAATGGTTTTAGGCCGGAGACGCCGCAGAAATAACGACAACTTTCATGACAGCGAGTCTGAAATAAGACGTGTGTGAAAGTAGGAGAGAAGTATGTGCGGAGTCCAAGCCCAAATTTAATTTGCCAATTTAACTTGGGGACCAGCTGTCACTAAAATGCTCCGCTGTGCTCATTTTGGTCTGCATAATCAGAGGTCAGACCGTCACGTTCCAGCATCTGATTAACCAAAACAAAGTGAGAGCAGAGACAGACGCTGATAGAAGCCAAGGTAAACAACGAAAAATGCTTTTCAGCTCAAATGAGGTAAACAGGTGGAGAACGCAAACATCCTCTAATGATGATCGGGAGGCCACCTCTCAATGAGCAATTAACCCACATCCAAAGAATTTTTTGACAGCCCACGTTAAGGTATCGCTCCGGTCTGATTCGATGTGTCCAAATAAGACTCACCGATAACAAGGCCGATTCTCCCAGTGTGCTCATTAGTGAGGCCGTCTCACACTGCGGCTATCCAGACAGCCTCTCTTACTCTGGACTCATACTGCCCCCCCCACACCACACACACACACCACACCACCGTTTATTTTGCCCCTGTAAATACGGGCCTCATTAAAAAACACACAGAGAAAATAGAGTAAGTATCAAACAGAGCGTTTGGTCATATTTGACAACACATCAGTGATCCTTCGTCTCTCTTCCTCCTCCTCATTCTTCCTCCTCACCTCTTTGCTCTCTCTTTCTTTCAGCAGCCACCTGTCTGCCCTCTTCCTTTGGGATTTTTCTTTCTTTCCTTTTACGGGTCCATTTTGTTCAACAGTTGCCACACGGAGCGGTTCTGCAGTTTGAGCTCAAGCTCTGGGGAAATACTGTCAGAGAAAGAGAGTGTGTGTGTGTGTGTGCGTGTGTGCGTGTGTAGGGGGAAAGGGGATGGCTGATCACAGCAAGGCTGCTGATTAGAGCTCATGTATTCCCCTCTTTCGTCTCCCCGTGGCTTAAAATCTATATTGAATTTGATATTTGAGAATGAAAGGACGAGCCTTCATATCACTGATGCTTCAGTCTTATATTCTCATTCGCCGTTATGAAGTGATATTGAAAAGTCAAAACGGGCTCCAGCCTCCACTCCAGCTGCACCACAGATCAAATTGTTTTCATGAAATCACACAACAACAATGCATAAAACATAATTCATCCTTTATTACCGCAGCCTTTATTAACACCCTAACTGCCTACCAACGGCGTCGCACTCGGTAGATTATGAAGACGTTTACTTTATTCTCGGCAGCGTGCACGTGGCACGTTTCTGGGAATTCTGCTGTTGCCGAGTCGCCAGATGAGTTTTTAATGTTTGTGTAATTGGTATTGAATTTCAGATTAATCAAGCTCATATTTTTTCTAATACCTTGAAATTGCCCCTGCAGCACATTCTGAATAGATTCGACTCTGATTGCAAATGCTATTTTATTACTTGCAAGGCAATAATTGATGCAAGCTTCTCACAGCGATTAGAGACATCTTCAATACATTTAGAGGAATTGCCAAGGTTCAAGAAGGAGATTGCTTTCTATAAATTCAGTCTGGTGTTCAGGTTTAAACGTTGGATAGAAACGCACTGCGGGTACTGCATACACATATCGATGCTTTCAGCTACAATAGAATACATTAAGTCAACGTTCAGCCGTAATATTGACGAGACTGAGGTGAAGGCTGCTATTCAGTCCTGCAGACTGTCTGCACAGGTTGTACTGGCTGATGAAAAGAGTCGTGACCGTGACAGCTGTTAAGGCAGGTGCCATCAGCTGTGGGTGAGCATCGATATTCATCTTAGTCGCTCTGCATTCTAGAATCTCCATATTTGACCCAGACGTCCCCCTGCTCCGTTTAGGTGACTTTCCTCCCACAGGCCATGCTGATACACTGAGTCACTTCTGTTATGTTTGTCTCTGTGAAGTTTTGGTTGACACTGTGGCAGAATTGACAGATTGCAATAAAATGTTATTATCATCTAGATTGTGATCTAAATAAGCACAAAATGCAAAGTGGAGATGCAGGTACGGATGAAGTGGGATTAAATTAGCCAGGTGTAAATGATGCCACATGTATGTGACACAAAGTGAACCCACGGGTTGAAAGTCTTGAAGCCCTGGCTGTTTGTTTTTAAAGTGATTTTGAATTGACGGTCGTATGTGCAAAAAATATTATATTATTAACCTCTTAAACTCGGAGGTAACCAATCATCATAAAGTCTTATTTTAAATTCTTGTTAATTTCGCAAAGATATCAAATATATATCAGCGTCTATTTTGGGTAAATCTGTGTATAATATTACATAACATTTCAAGAATAGAATAAAGAGAATTGTAATGGGATATTAAAAATGCCATTAACAAAAGTGACAGATTTTTATTTGGCCATAACTTTTTCAGAAATTAAGATTTATTTTTTTATGCCTTTTCGTGTGACATAATCAATTATTGCTGGCTCAGCAATGCTATAAATCCCAAATCCTTTCAATAACCCTGAACTGTTTAATTTACTGGTGTTTAAGGGGTTAACCATAATAACTTGTTACGATTAAAATAAATGAAGTTCATCCATGGAGAAAGGAGGGAGCATGGACGTTAATATCATAATGCACTGACTCTTAATCCGGGTCCCCAAATACCCCCGGACTGCTTCTTTCCTACGTCTCCCCACTTTAATCAGCCTAATAATCTAAATCAGGTTTGTTTAGCCGATCAAAGTCTGAGTGGAAATGTGCAAGGCGGTGTTACTTGAGGACGAGGATTGAGAACAGCCTGCCTACTGAAGTCCCAACACCAGAAATCGTTACTTAGATTTAGACGATATCACAAATACAGATATTTCATTACTTAATGTAAGTGTAAGTAGGACCTTATATCTGCTTAGAGTCGCACGTTTCTGTTAGTTTTATCTTATTAAACACACAACTCTCTTCACCGTGGAGTCGACTCTCCCCCTTGTGTTTAAATCAGGTCTCCAACATCCTCCTTTAGCTTCGCTCTCCATGTATGAATTTCTGCTAAAATGGCTACGATCCCGACGATCGCCACACAGCGACCTGTTACCTGCCTGGTGACACTTTCACCCTTATTTCACTCCTTCTCCTTGATCCCCTGTTGATCTTCAGCATCAAACTCTATCTTCGCTCAAACTCCGACAAGCTAATTTCCTCAAGAGGCACTTGGCATCATCCTCTCGCCTGTGAATCACACACCAGACAGCAAGCATTAGCCGGTGAAAAGCTGTCTAGGCATCTCGGTTATGTTTGGTTGAAAAGTGAAGATTTTTTAGATGTTTATGTGCAATTCAGGCTGCTATTACGAACACTTTCAGCTTTTCACCGACTATTCACCGGAGGCGCTCGCAGGGATTCTCTCTGCAGTATTTCCTGAGTGGAGTCAGACTAATTTTCTCTCATCTTTACAGAAAGCCATTGTATCTCCTTCCTAAGCTGTTTTTTTTCCCTTATTTCATCTCATCTCATCTCACCTTTGCAATCATTGAACGAGTAAATTAAATCCAATCTAGGTCGCCCAGATTGTTTTTGTTTGTTTGGATATTTTGCATTCGCGTCTCTATGTCTTTGAATGGACTTTTCCAGACGCCCCGTGCTTTTTTTCCCCCTCTTCTTATTCACGCCACGATAAAGGACAAACATATCCTTGGATTCCAAAATAGACCCGTGTTATTCTGCAGCATAGTGGCGCTAACACCTTATGAAATCCATTTCTTTGGGTCCTACGTTTCTTACTTTTTGTGACTATCGGAAAGCAATGAAGATGTGGAAAGATAGAGAGAATAAAGTTTAAAATAGAGGAATACACCGCTGCACATGTCAGTTTATGTCCTAGCGGCTGGTGAAGTTATTGAACAGGAAACACGAGCGGACCGAAAATCTAGTTTTCAAATATTAACATGTTTCAAGTTTCCAGATGAATGTGTATGTGGCTGAAGCGCTTTGTGGCAGCGTCAGTTAAATGTCTACAATATTAAGCAGACACCATTGTTCAAGATGTGGGAGAGATGCATCATGATGAGGATACACATCATCATCTCACTGCTCTCTCATTGTTCTCTGTTGCTTAGCAGCTTTGAACGTGTCAGGGGGAAAAAAAAGGATCATTCTTTCCTCATATGTTTACGGCACATCTGTAGGCAGCTCCATGAGTCTAACGCAGGTAGGACCTAATTGTGGCACCAAACCGCTACCCGAGGTAGCTGAACCCCAGCGAGAGGTCGTAACGGCTCTGACTCGGCACGCTTGGCCCCTGATCAACCTGCGAGGTCAAAAAAACGCTCACCAATGAAGGAGCGTGTGAAAATGGCTCCTCCAGCTGCAATAGAAAATGATTCATCCTTTTGAGGGCCTGATTCTGCCCAGGAGATTTATCCAACGTGGAACAGGAAAGAGCAAGAGGTCATAAAAGTTATTAGATTCATCCACTGAGTATGAAAGCAACTTTCACGGACATGCAACGAAGTTTCACAATATCAAAATGATTCATCGTCCTCCTGTGGTGACAATGATTGACATCCAGTAACTGGGGAGATAACGACATAGCCATCATCATCGTGGTTCGTCTCTGAGCTGACAAGTGTTAGAAATGTTGCGTTCTTCGAATTCAGACTTATATCTGCTTCTTAGATATCTGGAATATAAAACGCAGAGATCAGTTGCGGTTTGCTGCAGTAGAGGAGAGAGAGTGGCGTGCACCGTGAATTCTACAGGTGTTCACGGTGTGGATTATTCTACCCGATCTATAATCCTTCGGTCTTTTCTGTCAGAGATGGAGTCTTCTTCTTGACTGCGTGCCACAGCTCAGTCAACCTGTTCTCCACTTGACCTCCACTTTTAATAGAGACTCAAGTATTTTCCCACCATCCGTATGCATGAATAATGGAAGTCTTCCCATGCCACATACTGAGATTCTAGAGGATGAGGACACTCCATCGCTTCAGTGTTGAGGGACTGAACTTGTTTTAACCTTTTATCGATTAGATTTCAATGCCAACCGTTTGACCGTGAATCTGAGAAAAGGCGGTCTGAGCTGGAGAAGAAGAGAAATGAGGGTTTGAGCGTTGTTCGGGTGTTGTTCCTTTAACACAGATATGGATCGCTCCCCACCACCGAGGCCCTCGGTGTCTTTGGAGTTTTGCATTTTAATGTTGGTTTCATAACAGAGGCGCAGCCGTCCATGATATACAGTTATGTAATGCCAACAGTTTTCTATGTATTCTGTCACTGTATTCTTTTCTCATGAGCATCCAGTCAGTCACATCACATTAAGTCATTGGTGAATTTATAGCTCAGCCGTGGCGTACACGATGCACAATTGCATTATGGCACATTCTGTACCAAGAGGTTTTATAATCATTTGCAAAACAGCGTAAACATGCTTTCATCCTTGGCTTTAAGTCACATTTTATTAGTAGTAATCCATATCACATTGCTGCTGGCCTACTTATCGGGCTTGCTGCTAATGTAGGGAAGTAGAACGCTAACTCGGAAGGAAATGAGAAGAAATCATCATCGTTTGAATAAAAAGAGGGACAAAATAAAACTCCGGCCCGGAGTTCATGTCTGAAGAGCCCTTGAGAGTCCAGTTTGGCTCTAGTTGATTGACCGTCATCTGGCTTCTTTCTGTCTGTCTCAGTGCTAATTAAAGCTCCACCCTCGTACCTGATGTGTATTAATGCTGCAAAATTTGCGAGCTTTGGGGATTCAGGATACATTTCTGTAATTGTTGTCGTTCTTTTTCAAAAACTCTCAAAACTCTAAAAAGCTCCGTTTTGTTTTGCTTTGTCTTAATCAGCTCATCTACTAAATGTTTGCCTGAACTTTAATCCAATTGATCCAGATGGTCTATCAGGTTATTTTTTTCGTCCCTAGACGATTGTGCTCAGAGAACTTGAGGACATTGTCTCCTGAGTGCTCTCACCCCTCTCATGTTTCCCAGTACATTTTCTTGAGAACCTCTGTGACAGACACATAGTTGTGGCGATGCCAAATTCCTCTCTATTTTTTGCCCAGAGTGACTATAATGGGTTCAGACCAAACTGTCCAATGTCATGGGAGTAACATAGCCGATGCAGAAGCTCAGAGGATTACATAAAGTGATCCAGGAAATGTTGAATATGCCACAGGCACAGAGAAGCCGAGGAAAAAGACAGAAATAAAGGAACGATTCCTCTGCTTTCCCAGAAGGTGTACCTACATTACATACACACACACACACACACACACACACACATACACCCTCCCGTGACTAACTAAAACATATTATACAGATGCCAGGAGGTAAAAGAGCTCTGATCGATCAGAGGAATAAACAAGTCAAGACTAAAGCATTGATGAAGCAGACATTGATCTGAGCGATCCCACGGGTCCGTGGAAAGCCATCCGCCCCCAATGTTTCCCAAGTGCTTTTATTTCATTTGCCTGAAATGAGCTGAGAGTCTCGCTGCAGCCTCAGCAGGAAGTAAATCTGAATTTGTATTAATGAGGTTGTCGTCCCAGCTGAGATGCTTCTTGATGTTGCGTTCTGAATGTGAACATCTTTCAGAGCAACAAACTGAGCAGTTTATGAAGTGTAACTGTACGCATTTAGTTTGTTCACATCGCAGTGTATCTCTGCTGAGATATGGGCCACCGTGTCAGCACCCTATGACAGACAGTACGGTACATTCACAATTGTTTTTGCTAAACAACATCGCCACCATTTCACACATGTATCGCCTCTTTGGGAGCAATTGTACAAAGTATATTTAGGCCTCCAAACCTGGATGGGGCATCTCTGGCTACCATAAATGACAGATATTTTACTGAGCCGGTCACTCTTCTAACATTCCTGACCCATTATTTAATAATCTGGTAAAATGTGCATGAAGACACAAATGTAAGCTCTCGCACGTCCCCGCTGCCTCCTGATGTATTACTGATTCATGAGAGTAAATGAAGGGGAACGTGTATTCTATGTGGGCGGACAGATCACAAGTTTCTCCTGCCGTTTGCTTTCAGCTCTCACTCCGGTGATGGAACAATATTGAAAGGTTCTCTGAATTTCCTTCGACAAGTGTCACTTTTGTGCATCTAGGCCTCTGTTTTGTAGAAAATGACAAACTCGAGCATTCTGAGTCCGTTCCCACTCAGTGCTGAGGTAAGCAGAATGTTGAAGGAGCGAAGATGAAAAGCATTTTGTTTATTAGGACCTGTCGAGACAATGAGACTGACTGGAGGCTAACCTGACACCGAATGGCACCGCCAGACAAAAAGGAGAGAGCGGGGAAAATGGGTGAAAACAGAAATCAATAGATCTGCCGTGACCTTTAATGGGGGAGCTTTTATTTCCTCTGGAGAGGGATCGTGTAGAAAGATCAAACGGACACAATGCGATATATGGAAGGGGCTGATGGGAAATATAAGCGTTTAAAGGAACAAACATACACAGTAAAAGGTGTAAAATACATAATTCATTACACGTTTTCCTCTTTGTGGTGATGTGAGATGTATGGATATGTGTTATAGTACATGCATGGCCATATTATGCATATTAATATTCATAACAAATGTATCCTCTTAGGTCATATATTAAAGCAGCAGTTTATAAGTAGACTTTTAGGGCGAGCCGTTCGGGGTCATTTTGGATTAATTTACAGGTCCTTTTCACATCAGTAAGACCTTAATAATTGATTATATCACATAGAAAATGTATTCAAAAGAATCTTGAAAGAATCTTTTAATATCTAATGTTTTTTATTGCTAAAACCCTATGACAACAACCATTGCTTTTTAAAGTTATTTAGTTAGTTAGTTAGTTAGTTAGTTAGTTAGTTAGTCAGTTAGTTAGTTAGTTAGTTAGTTAGTTAGTTAGTTTGTTGTTTATTTATCATTTTTGTGATCCTTAAAATTCTCTAGTTTATAATTTTATGCTGTACATGGTAATACTACAATATATAATTGCATATTATTTGATTCAGATGTCCTCCGAATGCACGATAATGCCCCAAATATTTTGGTATCTTTGGAAACTTGAGGCATTTCATTATAATGTGAAATAAAATCCAGTGTTTATCAAGTGGACCTATTGGTGTTTACTAGAACTGAAGAGCTCCACGTCTCCAGGCTCTATATGTTAACATACTGTACATGTGTATCATCTGTTGTATATATATTATATTTGTCATCCCTGCATGGACGTACTGTATATTTCATACACAGTATTTCTGTGTAATGCATGTGCATTTTGGGACAAGTATTTTGAGACTGGGAGATGGATGAAGCTTAACCAGGACAAACTGGAGCCGTTTCAGTTTAAATCCGAACCATACGGAATCATGGTTTCCTCAGATATAGCCTTCAAAATAAAGTTTGGAGAGGCTACATTTAATAATGCATGTCTAGATTTTGTATCAACCATTGTCCTGCTGCTTGATGTTGATGTTGTTTTTCCTCCTACCTCTTGGCTTTACATATCTATAGATTTGCGAGGAACCTTGTAGCTACAATGCATTAACTTTAACAACATCCCCGAGGAGAGACAGGTTGTGAAAAGCAATTAAACGGTCTACCTGAACCAATGTGCAAGCGGTCGGTTAGTTTGACAGGAGAGTTTGTGCTTATTAGATACCTGCCCCGCTGTATCAGTCCAAGATGTAAATATATGGTTTCCCTCAGCTGTTTGTTTCTAAATGAGACCCGATGCAGGGGGACGTTGTGGAATTGCATCATATTTATGCAGGAGGACTGTGGATTCCTTTGAAGTTGTTTGTGTCGAAGCTGCTCCGAGAAGAAACACGCCACTGCCTGCGAGCACATCAGAGAGAACCATCGCACACTGTATTGTTTATGTTGTTATCGTTTCATGGCCTACACCGTGGCATTAGCGAGGCTAGCTGTGCCCCTGGGACCGTGCCCAGCCCTGTGGGCGGCACTGTGCCCACGTAGCCGGGAGGAAGTGTCTGAAGTCGTCTGTGCTCTGTCTCATTAAAAGCACATTAGAGCCCACCCTCCCCAATGCCACCCACTCAACTAGTCCCTCTGCCTGTCTTTGTCCTCGTGGAAAAGCTCCACGCTAAAAGCACTTCCTCCCAGTCGCTCAAATGTCAGCGTAGGGATGACAGCTTCAGAGGAATTTCTAAAAATGATCATAGACAAGAAAACAAATGTGGATGCACGCAGAGAATCCGATTGGTTCCAGTAAAGTGCAGGACCTAGTCATCGATTAAAGCTCTGGAAGCACTGATCCGGCGTTTTACAAAGCTGGAGTAACAGGGAGCAGGGTCAATAATGTTGGCGTATCCCTGAGATGAAGGCAGCAAGCACAGACAGCATTTTTTTTATAAGTTACCTTCATTAGATTGTTAGATGCTGAGGTGTTCATGTTTTAATTAACGAGGTTTCATAAGACATCCTAAACAGAGCAAGAAGAACGAGACTGCCTGTTTCAGCCTAATACATTCAGGACCAAATGTGAGACAGGAAAAGAGGCCACGGAGTAGAAGGGAAAGGAAAAGCAAGAGGCAGTGAGCCAGAGTGAAGATATGAAGGAGGGAGAGATGAATTATAGCCCACTCGTAGAATCAATAATCTTGCAAATCTGGGCCCCAGTTTACTGCAGATCTTTTTCTTTTTGCTTAACCCGGCACCAGAACGGAGAGGCTGACGGGCGTTAAGACTACAGAAATGTTATGATGCTCCCAGACAGACTGTGGGGGAGAGAGAGAGAGAGAGACAGAAGGGAGCGAGGGATAATCCTCAGAAGCAGGAAGCAGAGGGAAAACCACCAAGACAAAGGGACAGATGAAGCTCGCTCCACTTACATTTTTCCTCTGTTTATGGACTTTTTTTAAACAAAGTCTCCCACACATCGTTTCTTTGACATTTCCGGGCAGTTTGTTTTCCTCCAAAGTTCGTCACGCCAGTATCAGTCCAGTAAAAACAAAGGCAGCGGAAGGTCCTGAATACACACATCCATGATACGCAGCACTCCATGGTTACACTAACACAGCTGCGTTCTCCAATTAATCACACATTTGGTTCAGAGACGTTATGCGTTCGATTTTTCCTCTCTGTAGCATCAGTGAGATGTTATAGGTCTATGGTGTCTGTCTTTACACCTGTTGTCTGCAATAGATGATCAAATTAAATCAAACTTTGATCAAATGTATCCATCATCGTCATGATCAACCTTTGTTGATGAACCTGGAGGACATTTGAGGAAGAATCCTCATTACAAAGCTGTCATGTTGCAAACAAAAAAAAAAACAAATTACCAACAACAGTAATAAAATCAAATGTTTTGTACTTTTGCATACCTATGGATTAATACCATGGAAACTGATGGTTTATTTTATTTTATTTTATTTTATTTTATTTTATTTTATTTTATTTTATTCTATTTTATTTTATTTTATCTTATTCTATTTTATTTTATTTTATCTGATTTTATCTTATTCTATCTTATTTTATTGTATTTTATTTTACTTTATTGGTTACATATTACTCACTGACTGACCTATTAAGAGAGCCTTCTGTATTCACGGTGGCCACAGCGTTCACCTTTGCCTTTCCCACGGTGTTTTAAAATGATTTGTTGTTTCTGAGTTGTCTTATATACAGTCATAAAAGATAAATGATCTAACTGGGAACAGTTTGTTCCCTTTTTGTAAAAGAAAAAAAGGAAGCCCACGAGACACAATCTGCTGAGACCGAGACACATTTAAATGCAAATTCTCTCTTTACATTATTGATTGCTGCACTCTCTCTACACGCGACCGGTGGCTGCTGGCTGGTTTTGCATACTTTGCAGTTCCGCAGTACTTTTGATGAAGTGCGGCACCACATCACAGAGTCCGATTAATCAATAATCACAGTATCATTAAAGACAGATCATTCGTCTTTACGCACTTTTGGAAAAGTAGCTGCCAGCATTAGCCGGGCTACGTTACGGTCTCAAACCAGAAGGTGCTCAGAGAGGGAATACCTCAGCCAAGGCCGAACAGTCCCCCAGTTACAATGAAATGTAATGTAACAGGTTATTGACCCGACCAAAAAACAACCAAACTAATCATCTGCCGTCTGTGTCTCCTTCCCAACAGTGTGAAAACCACCCTACAGAAGAAACTGTCCAATGACGTGGTCAACCTGTCGGGCATCCCCCTGTCCGGTCGGGACATTCACCGCGTGGCCTACTACCTCCAAAGCAGCAGCGACGCCGTGTCAGCCGTGGACCTGAGCTTCACCGAGCTGCAGGACGAGAGTTTGCGGCTGCTGCTGCCCTTCCTCAGCGGCCTGCCCAAACTGACGATACTCGCCATCAACGGCAACTGTCTGACAGCCGCTATCCTCAAAGACCTGACGGACGCAGTGAAGGATCCCCAGAAGTTCCCCTGCCTCGCCTGGGTGGACCTGGGCAACAATGTGGATATTTTCACCGTGCCGCAGCCTCTGTTAGTGGCCCTGCGCCGGCGCTTCGGTTTACGCAGCAGCCTGCCCACCATTTACGAGTACAGCGAGATGCAGGCGCTCAGCAGCTACAACCCGAACCTGGAGACGTCTGTGGAGGAGCCCAGTCTGTGTGAGGAGGGGGAGAGAGATGGAGATGAGGGAGATGGAGATGACGAAGAGGACAGACTGGAGCTTAGTGGTTGGAGCTACGGAGCAGGGAACCGCTCCAAAAATGTACCACTGCAACACTGTGGAAGGTGACTGCCCAACCGCTCCTTATTTGTCTGCGTCCCAGTTCAGGAGCTCGACGTGAAGGACCCAGGTCCTCGGGGGAATCTGAGCCTCCTCCACAAATTTGATCCAAAATGATAGCATTCGTCCCGGAGCTGCTAACATTTGAAATGAAACAATTACAATCACAACAATCAATGTTTATCAGTGCAACATTCCCCTCATATCACCACCAGACCAGTGCAGCCATAAAGAGTCCAGAGTCGCTGTAAATACATCAGGTATGATATGGACAACGTGTCCAGGGTGACCGCGGTTTACACCATCGTCATCAGCTCCTCTTCCTCTTTTACCACTGCTCCTTGAACACACACAGTTGGTAACTATTACACAATCGTGTGACTTTTGCCACACAATTGTAACATAATCACCTGCATTCTCCACTGAACAACAAAGGATTGTGGGACACCGAGGGCTGTAGATGATACACGATTGTGCGGGATCAGACTTTGTAACTTCAGAATTTGATAAGATGCTGTGTCCTAGTGGCAGCCATTTACATTCATAGATGTTTCTAGGAAAACTAAAACCGTAAAACCAGTTCCTGTGGTTCCTGTGGTTCCTGTGGTTTCTGTGTGGCTGTGTGTGTGTGTGTGTGTGTGTGTGTGTGTCTGTGTGTGTGTGTGTTCCTCTGTATTTTCTAACTACAAACACATTCACAGGGCTTGGTGGTGATCCAGGCAGAATGGATTTATCTATGGAGGTGATTGATCCTGCATGTTCTCTTTCGGTTTGCCAGTTCCATTGTGTTTCTGACGTTTTGTTTACCCATCAGCCATCCCTGGGCGACCGCAGCCTTTTGCTGCTGCACTACAGAGCTCGCGTCAGCCGCTAAAGTGCCTTGCACAAGGGCGTCTCAAAAATAGTTGTTGGTAGAGTGCAATCTCCCTGCCAGTCCAAATATTAATGTGGAAAGAGAATGAAGTCTCAAGCGGACTTGTTTGACTTTTTACTAATTATATCCACCCTAAGAAGACACATGACAGAACTTCATTAAGGATTTGTTTTTTAAAATCTGTTAAGTAGGACTAAGTCCAGAAGAGGATTGTGGCCAAGTCAAACAGAGTTCTGACTTTCTTTCTCGGAATTCTTCTCTTTGTTTGTTTTGTTCTTCCTTGGCTCTAATCCTCTGTTGGATTAGTTTACACTGCAAACATTTCCTCCAGGTAATTTTTGGCTATAATCATATGATAAAAGTCTTATTTTGTGCGATGCACCCTAAGATTATTTCACTATGGTTCCAATAATAATCAACTTTTTAAGGACTTTTCTAGAAAATGTATAATTTTCTTCTCTATAGTGCTGCAATTTGCCTTAAATGTTGGTTGTTGTTTAGTTTTTTTCATATATAACGCTGACATGTTTATATAGTAAATTCCTTGATTTATATTTGAAACAGACTGAAATAATCTCACAACATCGTCATTGCTGTTGACTGATTTTAAGAAAACTTTTTTTCCCCCTTTTTATGTCACAATTATAGACAATAGTGGTAGAATATAATGGTGAGAATATTTTATAAGGAACATGTATGGATACTGCAGCTATGTGGAGAAAGCCTGACACACATACAAGGAAATGGAGACACACGGCTGATGAACGGATTTCTGCCTCTGCCAGGCCTCATTTGGCCCTGTCACACACAGATGGTGAGGAGAAGCTCCATTTTTCTCTCAGCAAATCAGAGTTAACCCAGAAAATTTCCGCCACTGGTGGATTTCGAATGATTCTATTTACGTTCCAGACCATAAACAAGGCGAAAGACCACCATTCTCCTTTTTAAGACCTATACAGTATTGATACAGTGATGTGGGTTCATTGTTAGGATTGTCATTTTGATTCTTATCTTCTAGTATTGTTTTTACACTGAGAGGGCTGTTTACTGCATCTTAACACCACTTCAAAGAGACAAGCAGTAAGATCACATGTGCGTTAATATTCCAATAAATTTTGGACTCGCTTTTAGGGATTATATTTCGGTGTACAGGAATACAGATATGACATAAGATTCTCCGTAACAGAAGGTGAATATGATATCTGGTCTTGGCTTGGATGATGAGGTTGTAAACACCTTGTACTTCCACCACATTGTTACAAAGGATATACTGGATATTTGTGCTTAACGGGACATTAGTGAACAGCATGTTTGTGAGGTAAGCAGGATTTGAGTGTGTGTGTCTGTATGCATAAGATTAAAATGCCACATGGTCTCATGAATAAATATTTTACTTATTTGCACTTTAGAAAAATAAGCTCTGTCCATAGTTGTGGTTTATTGGTATTAAATAACTTAAATACATTGTTCAACTTTTGTTGGATTGTTTGTATGTTAACCACCGTGGAAACTGTCAAAAATTCAATGTCTGATTGAATTTTTCAGGCTGTTTTTGAAAGTGAACGTCACGTTTGCCTGCTCCCGCTTAAGAATAAAAAGAATTTACACCAAGTCTTGAATTGTCTCTCCCTTTATTGAAATAATAGAAAATAGAATAGTTATTGTCAAACATAACAAAATGTAGTTTCAGTACTGTAAATCGTATTTAGTATTATTAATGAGTTAGGTTGGGTTTTTACAGTGCTTCCGGAGGATTCTACCAGCGACCTGACTGGAGACGAAACAAAACAGCCAATCGGGATGACTCTCTCCAGGTCTGTGATTGGCTGGCTTGGTGGCGTATTTGTAACGCTGGCAATGTTGAGTGAGTGTGCAGGCAGAGTTGAGCGTGCAGAGCAGAGATAGTTTGAGGGCGAACTGGAGACAATGTGCGCCAGTTTTGTGCTCAGATCGTCACAAAAGGCACAAATCGAACTCCTTAGCGTAGCGTTTCTTTTATTAGGTTCTCTTTTATGGACAGCACCACCCCCTGTGGACAATTATGGAATAGCAGTGCATTTTATTAAAAAATTGCAATGACCTCTGGGATTTTCTACTCAAAATCACTCAGCAGGCCGGATTGGACCCCTTTGTAGACCTGTTCTAGCCCGCAGGCCGGAACACTCCTGCTTAAGAGCCAGATTAGAGTTTTCTGATGTGAGAGTTTTTCAGCAGACTCGTGCAGTTGAATGGCCTGTCAGCATTTACACTCCGTGCGTACTGACCTGTCAGACACAGACTTATTACCAACTTCCTGCTGACATGTAGGTGCTCTGCTAGCAGGGCATTTTCCATGTTCACAGGGGCAGAACAGAACCATCCATCTTTGAATCCCTATCAACCCTCCAAACAAAGCAGTGTCAGATAACAGAGAACTCTTGTTTCAGGATGGAGCTGACACTGACACACACTCCGCATACTTAGGAGTTCACTGACTCCAGACAAAGGAAGTGCTGAGGTCCAGGTATTTATCAAGTACTCGTCCATGTGAAGACATGTTGTAGATTTAAAATGCTGCAATACCGACACTTGTTGTTACTCGTAGATTAAGCTTTCAAAGCATTGACATAATTGGGGAAAAGAAATCTTAAATCTCAGACACAGAGTTTGGACCTTAAACCATCGCCCCCACACTAATGGAGCACCATGATCCACTTGGACCAGCTACAATATTAAGCCTGTGCTCAGCCTTTATTAATGCATCAATAATTTAACTCCCTTAACTTCATTGTTTCATCATTTTAGTTCACAGGCCGCAGCTTGGTGCACGCTACAAGCTCTGCATTTTAGAAGAGGAGAAACAAACAAATTTGAGTTAAAACAACAGAGCACAAATATTGAAAGTAATGTGTGATTCCCCTTTAGTACCACTTTAATCAGATTTTCTGTGTTAGTTTCTTGTCTTTTCCTTGAACTCTGTCATGTGTGCAGTAACTATGTCTTAAAAAGTAATAAAAGGTATTGTGTAACCTCTGAGGAAACCAACAATATTTCAGTATGGTTTAAGTAAAACTTTAACCATACTGGGTCAGTATGGGTAAAGTTGGTTATAGTAAAACTTTAACCACACTGACCTATTGTTGGTTTTAAAGTTTTACTTTAACCATACTTCGACCCAACATTTCGAGAGATTCCAAATATGTCAGGATGCATGCTGGGGAAATCTGGCTGAACTGATATCCACCATATGTAGAGTAAAGTGGAATTTAAGGGACACTAAATATGCCATCATTTTTTAAATGGTTGCTGTGATGGATTTGAGGACTTTTTAAAAATCAAACTTTTCTAGGAAGTCTTAAATGTTTGCTGAATCACATATACAAACTCTAAATGTTTTGTTTACACAGCTGCACATCCCGGGTTTAGGGAAAGCATACATGCGCCATCTAGTGGCCATCTAGTTTGCTGCATGCACGGCATGATCAGTGCAAAGCTAATCAATGAACTGAATTAGAAAAAACAAACATCATTCATCTGTTACAAATAAGCGGAACAGCAAGAGCAATTTGTGCAACTGTGTTGTTTGACTGATGTTGTGGGTAGTTTCACTCTGTAGGAGTGAGAGGTATGTTGGGCTGCAGGAGGTCAGCCAGTATTTCATGAACTAGTCATCTGGTTCTTATCCAAAGTTGTGTTGCAAAATCACTTTGCTGTAAATCTCATCAAGAAAGTTGTTTTTTCCCCATCCCTGTGTCATTTTCACTTGACTTTTCGTTGAGAAAGATGATACATTCCCATAAACTAGATTTCCCATAAACTCACATTCATCGTCTGATCAAAGATAACATTCAGCACTTCATGGGAAAGTGTTTCATTCATAAAGCTGTTTCCACTTTGATAAATCCAATGGCACCTGCTTTCAACTAGACTGATTCCTTTTTTGTCTTTAACACGTCTTTGACTCAGTGGGTGGAAAACACTTTGCATTTTTTGAGCTTTTGTTTGTGATTATTCTTATGACTTGGATGAACAACACACCATCTCAACTCAATTCATGACATGATTTCAACCAAACCCCATTTTGTTCATCTGTGTTTTCTTGCCTCTCTTTGTGACTCTAAGTAGTCTAAACATGCAGTAACTGTGGCCGCTCATGTTTGATATTTACGTTTTCACTAAAAGCGTTTGAACATAATTTTCTGTGTGAACCTATTATGATTGTGCACATCAGACTTGGATGATCAGTTTGTGTCACTTTCTCAATATTTTACCTTTTTGCCCCTGAGAGGATGAAGTCATTTTTTTTTCAAAGAAGTTGTGGTTGCAGTGCCAAATAAAGTAATGTTTTACACACAATGAATGTGTGTGTAAATGAAATACTCAGGAGGACAAGGCGTGATCAGTCTCAGGTCATACACAGCAATATCAGAGCATCCTTCACTGCACTCTGCTCAACTATGATGATTAAAAGTATGCTGACTGAATGTGTGTACAATTCAAATATATCAAAGTGACTTACATGTAGATTTTATTCACATAATCATATTAAACGCTCAGAGACCTCAGGGTAAGAGTGACACACTTGAACGTTTAAGATTTAGGCTGAATGTTCAATCCTGAAAGTTTAATTCAAGCTTAGTGTGAACAACATCTTCTTAAAACTGAACACTAAACCTAACCTGAAACGAAATGTCCTCTTTCATAAATACTGATGTAAACTCATGCATGTTCACTCATCCTCATTATCATCATCATCATCATAAACCCTTTTGGATCCCCTCATTTTTTAAATCGGAATTAAAAAAAACCATTATATGCAGAATAACAACAACAACTTACCATATTGGGCATGTCTCAATTATTATAGTGTTTTGTTTTATTACAACACTTTTTAAGTCAATTATTTCATTTTAGATGAAAGTATCTTGAGGAAATGATTCCTGTGAACACCTGCTGAAGGACATTTCATCATCATTCACACAGAGAGACAGACAGAGCAGGGACGACTGTCTAATTTGGTATCAATAACTCTGCATGTATGTTGGGAAGATGATTGGAAATAACGTTCCATCGCATTTATGTTTAGTACTAAAGATTTTCTTTGGTCACATGTCACAAAACAAAACAGCATTACAGTTTCAGCGTGTCAATGATGGATGAGAAAACCATCAGATTTGACAATAAGACACTGCATCCCCCATCCATCCATCATCCATCCATCCATCCACCTACCCATCCATCCCTCCATCCCTCCATCATCCACCCATCATCCATCCACCCATCCATCTAACCATACATCCATCCTCCCATCATCCACCCATCCATCTACCAACCATCCATCCATCCATCCTCCCATCATCCACCCATCCACCCATCCACCCATCCATCCATCTGTCTATTATCTGTACCTCTTATCCAAACTGTAAGAAACTGGAACAAAACAAACAACCAAGAACCAAAGATAAAAAGGGACAATCAAAGGTTTATATTGACACAGAGCCTCCAATAACAGGCTCAGCTAAGGTTAAGGGTAGATTTAGAACATTTTTTACATTTCATGCTCCAGTTGAGCTTTCAGGAAAGTACCCTGTGGAAGAATATTGAGGGCAAATTTAAAACTCTAAAAGTGTGTCACTGTTGGCTTAAGTCTGTTTGATGTACCTGAAATGGCAGCGACTTTAAAGTGAGTCAGTGTGCATAATGTATTTTTAATCATAAAGGAGAGTGCTTAGATGGAGTCCCTGCCATTGAACGTCAAGAGGGCAGCACAGGGGGCCACTGGTTTTGAGGATTTTCACTCGTCGCCTGTAGGGTTTTCATCTGGTGTATTTTCATATATGATATATTTTCATATGGTGGATTCATACACATATAACATTTTATTTTAAACTATTTTGAGTAGAAATTTCAAAAAACTAAAAATATATTAGGATGCAATCTGTGAAAATCTGTATAAATTGATAGCGAACACAGAATAAAGGAAATTTTAAGGAAATTTAAAATCGCTTTGCAATCGTTTAAAAAGTAACAGCTGCTTATAAATACTATTATTATTATTACTTTAATGTAATTATATTTTGAGGATATATTTTTCATGCCTTTTCTATATGGCATACTGAATTATTAATGGGTTACTCATATAAAAAGGCTCTTAACGTTTTTCAAAAATCCTTTCAATATCCCTGGATTGTTTGCTTTAAAATTCAAATTCATTCACCGGTGTTTAAGGGGTTAATCCATTAATCCAACATCAGACATATTCATTAATAATTAAAAATAGTCCTCAGTTGTGATCCTCTTTTGTAATCTTTATGCCATTTAAATCAGAATCTGTTTATTGTGTAGAACATGCAATGAGTTCATAAAATTTTATGTATTTTGTAGATTTTAAACTTGTTGATTCTGTGATCAACACATGACTATCTTCTGTTCAAACACAATGCAACGTAATATCAAGTGCATTTTAATTAACGACTTCTAATGACCAAGTGACGTATTTCTTACTTTTACATTACCCCTTAAGCATTGATAATTGAATTGAATTGGTAATTGAGCATACTTTATGCCAATGAGTTCAGGGCTATTAAACAGATTTGTGGGTAATTTCAGTGGGGCTTTTCACATTAGTAACCCATATACCACACAGAAAAATTTCTAATTTCAAGAGTTATGAGAAATTACTAAATGTATAAAAAGTCATTGTAATCACACTTTAGGAACCCTTCCCTTAGAATTCTCTTTATTCTCGATCTGTCGTGTATCGTTCTCACCAGAATGTATGCAGATAGTTTTGTTAAAAGGTAGGGAAACATTGGGCATTTCATTAGTATTAAAAAAAAAAAAAAAAAAAAAA
>OMNV01013877.1:96420-144695 GCA_900303265.1 Brotula barbata
GGGGGGGGGGGAATCTGTTTTTTTAAATATTATCAGCTAAACCATTGGTTGATTGACTGCCAAAATACCCAACATATTGATTGACAGGGATGAGTAATGTTGGCCCAGAAACGAAGCAGCGTTTTAGGAGGACGTCGTGTAGCTGCTTTATTTTGATCTTCATAGTTCGCTGGACAGTCTTACATTTTATCGCAGTGTAAGTTTTACAAAGAGCTGCTGCGGCAGTCTGTGCAGTGTCATCACTTTTCCTGTTTCCCAGTACGTAAAGCAGCCAACAGCCTGTCAGTGGACGCTTAAATTAATCATCAAAAGTGGCAGACGGGGCAAATAATTGAACAGGCGAACAGAGAGCAGAGACGAAGAGGGTGGATCCAGTCTATTAAAGAGGCAAAATCAGGGGCAAGGAAGTAGTTGTACAGTCATCGGTCTCCGTCTCCGTCTCCGTCTCCGTCTCTCTCTCTGTCTGTCTCCACCTGTCTCTCCTGTCTGTCTGCCCGTCTCACCGCCTGTCTCTCTGCCTCCCACCAGCACATCTGCTGCGACTGTAAGAAGAGTTTCTGCGCTCTGTGCTCGGTGCTACAGGAGAACCTGCGCTGCTGCACGACCTGTCACCTGCTGCGCGGCACGGCCTTCCAGAGGCCTCGGCTCATGCAGCTGCGCGTCAAAGACCTGCGGCAGTATCTGCTCTTGCGCAACATTCCCACCGACACCTGCAGAGAGAAGGAGGACCTGGTGGACCTGGTGCTCTGTCATCAGGGGGCAGGGGAAACCCCGAGAGCAGTGGTGGAAGAGGACGAGGAGGAAGAGGAGGAGGAGGAAGAGGAGGAGGAGGAGGGACAAGGGGTGGTGGAGGAGGAAGAGGAGGAGGAGGACGACACCGACAGTCTGCACTCACTGCCACACTCGCACGCGGCCTCGCCTCCTTCTGCCACGCGCTCCGCCTCCGAACAGTCGGTCCTCTCCGCCTCTCAGGGAGATGGGCTCAGCCGCAGTGACAGCTCAGGGACCAGCAGCCAGGTTCGATCCCCACAAACGCAAACGCTATTACTGACCTCACACACACACACACACACATTTTCAAACCCTGTGCTTGTTTGGCACCTTGCCTGGCTCTGTCGGAGACGATCGCCTCATTGACGAACAGGTTTTCAGTTTTTCCCTAACTGTCATTTTGTTATCCAACTACTCCAAGTACTACAGTAAGTCACCTGAGAGTCATTCACACCTTCAGTCATGTGATCAGCATAAAGCATCCACACTCATTTTGTAAGTCTTTTTAGAGGGTCAGCTTCTCTGAAACGTTGTGACTTTTGTGTCGACGTTTTCTGAAATTTGACATTTTGCACGTCCTGTCCTGTACTCTGCATCTTTCCCCCCATGCGACCATGAAAACGGCTTCATGTGTTGTGTGAAGCCTCGGAGCAGGCGGCGCTGCAGATTAAGCTCTTTGCCTTTTTTAGGTCCGTTAGGCTGATTCCATTATGTAACGAGCTCAAAGGTTGATCCCACAGTATCACAGATGCACGGAGAGACAACACATCTGCCCCCAGATGTCTCATCTCACATCTACTTTACCACCAAAGAATACGTTTTTGTGTTTCTAAAGCCACACCTGCAGTCACGGTGTGGACTTGAGAAAATAACAATCGTAATGCTAAGATGGACGATGGTAGAGACTGACTCCTCCCCACGCCGCTCTTTTGTCAAGCGCGAGAATACAGAAAGGAAATTATTCTGTTGCTCCATTTGTTCTCGTTTCCGCCTGCAAATCCCTGACATTGGCCTTCAAAGAGAATATTAACAGCTGGGTTAAGAGCAGCTCCATGCTGAACACAGATAACTTTTAAATATCCCCTTTTAATTTGACATCTGAGCAGTGGGAATGTTGAGAATCATAGACGAAGAGATCTAAAAGGAAGAACAAATGTACTTAAACGTGGACTTAAATGCAGAGTAATGGATCTAACTGGTGGAAATTTACACATCTGAGAGCTGTAATCTCAAAGGAAGAGATCCGAGGTCAGACTTCTCTGACTTTGTGACAAATTGCTGGTCGACAGTTAGACTTGACTCACTTTGATTGGTGATTAAATGGCTGAAAGATGAGTGACTCTCTGTTTGGGAGGTGGAATCCCATTGTAATCATCTGTGTGTCACTCAGGAGCAAGGAGACACACCAACAGCGTCCCTCTTGAACCTGGAGCCCACAGAAAATATTTTAGAGGTGCAGTACTTCTTTATATTTGATCGCATTTACAAATCTTATCAAATTCAGTTCAATCTAAACGTGAAGCCGCAGTTGTGATCAAACTGTTGCGGTTTAATGGTGTCATCATGTTTCCATCATCTGATGTGATGCTCCGCTCCTCTGTGCTCTGCTGTGCAGGTCAGCCCGGCGACGCAGAGGAGGATCAGGGCCTCACTGTCCGACCTGGACAATGAGGAGGCCATCGAAAACCTCTCGGTCCGCCAGCTCAAAGAGATCCTGGCCAGGAATTTTGTGAATTACTCGGGCTGCTGTGAGAAGTGGGAGCTGCTGGAGAGAGTGCATCGCCTCTACAGAGAAAACGAGCAGAACATGAAATCCAGTAAGCACAGACCCCCGTCCACTACCAACACAGGTGTTGACTTGGTGACTTTTAGCATCTGATTTTTTTATTTTGCTCTTTAAAGTTGATAAAGTGACAACAATACTCCCTTTGCTTTTTCTCGTAGTGGAAAATGTGAGCGGCAGCATAACTGCAGGTAGTCCTTCTTCTTCTATCGTATTCTATTCATGGTGTGTTAGACACAAATAATTCACTTACGTCATGTGATGAAGATGCTTTTAATGCACATCCTGTTGCGACGTAGCGATCCGTTTGTTTACTTTAAAGGTCATACTAACTGTAGACTTATATTTGTTTTTAATCAATGCCTATTCTCACACGTAAACGAAGTGGTAGCATATCCTCCACCTCTCTGCAACAGTGGAGTTGGAGGTAAGGTCATTCTAATGAAAAGTCATTTCACTACACGCTGTCCATATCCATGAACACACACACCGTGCACACACGCTGTGGTGTATATAAAGTGAAATATTGAAGGCATGTTACAGCCATTTTAACCATTTCATCCATTTATGGTCACCCACACGATCATCTTAATCACCAAATCCACTCATCCTCCGTCTGATGTTTCCTCATCTGTTGGCATCATCTCATTAGTTTTACTGTGCTGCTCTCCGTCTCCGCTCTCTAAGAGCTTTTACTTTGATGAGCCGTCGTATTACTTTAGTGGCAGCGTGTCTCTGTCAGGTGTAATTACAGTGTTAGCCATGACTCCCAGACACACTCCGGTTGGGTATAAAGGGCTGCAGGATGATATTAGCCTACTTAATAGGCCAATCCGCAGGGAAACACACTGGCGGCTGCAGCTGTATTGGCTTTCCCCCAAGGCACAAGATATGAGGACCTGGAGCCAAATTTAGGCCTGGCAGCTTATCAGCCAGCCGCCAGACATTTACCCCAGTAAGCAAGTGTGATAAGTAATTTGATAGTGAAGAAGATAATTAGCTTTTTGCGTTTGTTTCACTTTTTCGTTGAATAATAAAGTAAGGAGTCAACACTTTGGGTCAGTTTATCACACGAGATCTGCCGTCTGATTGAAGCGATCTTTTAAGGCGTTACTTAAATGTCATACTTTGACGAGTACAAATCAGAAAAGCTAATTTACTTCTGGGTATAATTTTAGAAGCAGTTTTGCATAAGGTGTATAATTCAATCTGTTGTAATTAGGTGGATTATTCCAGCCTGTGGCGGGGTAAGTGTTGAGATCCTTAAAGTGATAAGTGGTAAGTGATCAGGGACTGACAGCTAACAGTAGGGGCTGATAACAGCTGGCTGGCAAACAGCCACTCGCGTAATTCTATTTGAAATGCAACTGTTGCAGCGAGGTGATGTCACTCGTTGACATTTCCAAACAGATCAATGTGATAACACAGGGAGAGCACATCCTTAACCGTGGTGCTGTAGCAGTGATGGGAAAGAGAGAAGCTGAACTAAACATGCAGAAACTGACGAGTAATTGTTGAACTCACGTTTGTGCAAGGGGGAGTCGGATTTCACCTGCTGGTCAGCTGTGGCTTTCTTTACCTCGATGCTCCTTGACTCTGAACGATGATTTCAGTCTTAGACTGTGGAGCTGAAGTAGCCTTAGTAACTCTTGTATACACATCATTAACAGTCAACAATGTTGTCATGTGATAGTGGATTGCTTGCACCATTTTCTTGGGAATGTCAGGTCAGACACAATTTATAAAAATTCGGTATGGAGATTTGTGTGAAAACTAAAAATAAGTCGGTCTCATTGAACAACTTTTCTGACACAAACCCCATGAAAAAAAAAATTCTGATCAACTTTGAAGGACTGTTCAGGATTATCACTTTAAAGGCCCTGGGGACAAAATTGGAGACAAAACAAGTAGAAACTGAAAAATCATCTAAATACATCAGCAAATGTTCAGTAGCTGCAGCAACCACTGACAACATCTCACAACCATCTCATAACCATCTCACAACCATCTCATAACCATCTCATAACCATCTCACAACCATCTCATAACCATCTCACAACCATCTCACAACCATCTCATAACCATCTCATAACCATCTCACAACCACGGCGACCGAATGAAACGTAACTTTGCATCTTTTCACCCACAGGTGGTGTCCGGGCTCAGCTGGCCTCCGATGACAACCTGTGCCGCATCTGCATGGACGCCATCATCGACTGCGTCCTGCTGGAATGTGGTCACATGGTGACCTGCACCAAATGTGGAAAGAGGATGAGTGAGTGCCCCATCTGCAGGCAGTATGTAGTGCGGGCCGTGCACGTCTTCAAGTCCTAAAACTGTGTGTGTGTGCGCGCACCCCAAAGAGTCCAGAATGATCAGATGAACCACCGCGCATGATGTGTGGCAGGCTCGGCCGCTGCAGCAGGCATACCTGCAGGCCTGATCTTTGAAACCAGACTTTTGCCTGTGGCCTAACACGGTTTGTTTCCCCCTGACTAACTCCCGTTCCAGTCTCACCCCTCGCACTGCTGCGGACTGCCATCAGCTGCTTCGTGACACTCGCTCTTTCCCTCGTTTCCTCCGTTACGCACACAGACGAACCCCTCCATCACTCTCCACACTCAGCCTCCATTCTGTTCCCCCTTACGCTTTGGTTTTTCCTGAGTAGAGGAGGAGATCGCACAGGTACTTGAAGTGTGCTTGGTTGTTCTGTGTGCTGAAGAGATGAAGTGATGATGTGACAGGGATAAGATCCCAGGGTTAGAGTCAGTACGGTTTACATAGTTATCTCCCTCAGTGTTTTTTAAGACGTGCAATATAAAGAAATGAGACTTAAACGTGCGTTTAGGAAGTGTATAACCATTAAACACAACAGCACCACCATGATCCAAGCACCGGGTCATCTTGTCGGACACATAGGAGCGTGTAAGGTGCCAAACTTCATGCCTTCTATCCATATTTCACAGAGTATGCATCTCAGAACCAGCACACAAATGGTAATAGTTTACTTTTTTTGTTTACTCCGGTGAAATTTGGGGATTTTAAACGTGTAAGCCAAAATGTTGTTATTGTTCCCCGCTGTTACAATTGTGCACAGATGTGACTAGCACTGAGGTCATAATGATGTAGGCCACTCCTGCTGTGTGATGACATCATACACGTGCTCCACCATATTCCCATGAAATGTTTGTCTATTTTTACAAGATCCAGATGTCTTACTGAATTTTAACACCGAGCAATATCATTCCATTTCCAAGTCTTCAAAGCAGCTCGTGCTGTCGTGTGTTATCCATTAACGAGGCTCTTTGTTGTCAATTTTTTTTAAGCGAGTCACTCAGATTAAATTGATTTCCAACCGGAGTTTGTGTACCCTAACACCAAAGAGATTTTGTTTTCTGCTCAAAGAAGCCACTTTTCTGTAGAAATGAGGACACCTAATGGTGAAGACAGCTCACTGACTCAATGCCAGTTCAAATGTGTTTGGAATCTGTTTTTCACTTGGATTAACGTCTTTTTTTAATCCTCCACCCCCTATTTTCGCCACAATTTGATATAGCCAACTCGACTGCCATTTCAGTCTTTAGGTTTGTTACATTTCATGGGAAGCATCCTCTGCAGTAGTGGCCAAATCTTTTATTTCTCTACCGCCCATATTCCCTGAATCCGTTTTTCAAATTCAAAATATTCTCCAATATTCTCTGTTATTTTGAACTGTGAAAAAGAAAATAATCCGCCCCGTTCATGAACGTGTAGAATCTTCTACAGTAGGTATCAGGTGCTACTTCCTCTCTTCTGATCTAACCCGTTTATGTTGTCGAGCGATCGATATTTCTCTTTGTTAGACAGCGAGAGGAAGCAGATTATCAAACCTGGTTTATTTAACCTGTTATGCAAATGAAGCATTTGTTTTCTTGTCATGAGATCTGTTTTCTTACTTTATACTAAAATAAAATATCTACGTATGCCTGTGGTATCTTAACATAGACAAAAAAGCTGAATTGCCGTTGAGTGAAATGCATAGGTTATATTGTTGTTTACTAATACGTTATTAAATGTATATTTTTCAATGTCATTGGGAGACGTGATCTAATTTGTTTAGAATATTCATTCCTATGGCAGTTGAAATTTTTCAGAATGTATACTATCTGCTCTTTTCAGTCAGATTAATTCCTCAGTTTTCCGATCTTGTCACTTCTCACATTAAAGTTGTGTCATGGTTTCTAGCCGTTTTGTTATTGCCTGCTTCAGATCCAAACGTGACGCCAGGCACTGTAACTCTGTATGTCTGTTTGTTGATGCTGCTGTTTCTCAAAGATGTCATTCACAGGCAGCTATATCAGAGTAGGAGGATATCATGAACATTCATAATCCTGGATCTTTATATTTTGGAATGTCGAACCTTTTTATTTTGGTAAAACAGAGAAAATGATTTATTAGATTCAATAAAATGCAGTATTATGAACCAGTAAGAACAACCCTGCTCTTCTTCCTGTAAATGTGAAAACTCAATTGAACTGTGAGCAAATATAATCTGAAGTTTTAACTTTGGGGTTGGGAGCTAAAAGTGTATCTGAGAGAATTCTTATTTTCAGTCACTCATTGGTACATGGAAAAAAACGACAGCATTTCTCAATAAATTGGTCTAATGCTGAGGCTGGCCCTGATGAAATAAACCTACTTCTGAGGCCATGTCAATCCAGGACTTGAGAAACCCTGCACCATGATTTCCTGCTGACCGAATCACAGATTTGTTGTCGTGTGTGTCACATGTAAGAAGGCCGCCTTGTCTACAACATCTGTGCAAACGTAATAATGCAAAGTCCAGGACATTGTTGGTTCTTTTATTTCTTGCACGATTCAGCGTTGAGTCTCCAGTTTTTTATCTTGAGCGGATTTCATTCAGGGTAAATAATATTTCTGATAAAGACTGCTGATTATATTTTGAATAGGTATTAAATCTATTGTGTGCGGTGTGGATAGATGTGTTTGCTGCATGCAGAGCTAAAAGGATTTCCAGCACAAAGCACCGATAATACTAAAGAGTGCTTGTGTTTGGAGACTAATGAAGACCTTAGTAGGCAAACACAGTATGTTCAAAACAGGAAGTATAATAATTAGCATTTTACCTTTGAAAAAATATGCTATGTACAATGTATACTATACATAGTATATGTTTGTGAATACATTTGTGTATTCATCTATCAGTGCAAATACCTTTTTAAACTTTTAGACATCTCGTCAAAACGGACGCAGTATTAACATATGTAGTCCCATGGAAAACAAAAAAGTACCTTTGTCCAATAGGAAATGGCACGTATAATAAAATATAAAAACACCCACACAAAAAACGAGCTACCATCCGACTGTTTGGCAACCAAATCGACCTCTGCCTGTCAACAATAAAGCAGATTGATTATCAGTTCAAATGGTACTGTACCGTACACTGGTGCTTTCAATACTGCACGTAAAGGTATGAAATATTATTCTGATACAAAAATATTATTCTATAATGCATTATTAACTTTTGCATTTCAACAAAAAATAGTCTATGATCACCAAAACATAATCAAGATACAGTACGAAATCACTCCATATGAAGAAATAAATAACTTATAAACAGGTGCAAAGATTTCAGGAAAAACAACAGCAACAACAAAAACATTTTTGCAGCTTTCCAGCGAAAAGTGGTTTTCCACTCACCTCTATGGGACGACACTTTATATTTGTACAAAAGTAATCAGCTATAGCAGTTCAGGTTCCCTTTCATCAAGTTTTACAGTAACAGACGAGGCCTCCGAGTCTGTTCAGCGGTCCCGATATGGAGACAGCGTCCCCCATCCAGCCGTGTGCTGCCTCAGTAAAACAGCAGTCAAACAGTAGTTTTACTGTCCACATGGAATGTCATGGAACACCACAAAAGATCTCCGCCTAACTGACCTTTCGCAGAAGTTTCTCCTCTATCAGTCCGAACTGGACGCTTACTGACATCTCTGCGATGAACTGTTCACATCCCTCCTTGGTTACCTGTTTGCAGTAGCGGAGGTCTATGTGACATATGCTCCCGCAGCGCTTGAAATAGGTCAGGGACTGGTCCGTCACCCTGTTGCAAACTGCACACGGGAAACGGGTTAGCAGAAAAAAAACAAGTGGTGCGTAACAACAGGTCACCTGTGCTAACATAAGCTGCGAATCACGTGGAGGAATCAGCCCTTTAGGATACTCTAGGACGTGAAAACCCAAAGGCCTCCTTAACGTGAGTGGTGTTTTCATGTGCTTCGTTGAGGATAAATGCATGAGAACAACACGCCTATATGCTATCAAGCTGTGATTCACTGCTTTCTACTTTTACTTTTACAGGATTCCACTGAGACCTGATTCCACATTTGTAGCAGCTCCCAGTATCTATTTTTATGTCACTTCCGCACCCGATACAACAATAAAGGACCATAATAGGGGTTTCTACGATATTCTAGCCAATAAATATGTCTACATTAGCCAAACATTTTCCACACGGAGTCAATGTATGAGCTTTTTTCATCACTTTGTATTACTTGTCTGCAAACTGACTTTCAGACTGCAGTAGAATAAAATAAAAACCATGACTGGAATATATGATGTCAGGTATGATCCCTCAAGTAGAGGAAAATACAGTATACAGTATATACTGTATGTGATGAATTATTGTTTTATTTATTGTAGGTATTAAGTCATTCTGGGAGGCTGCTGCCCTCTGTGGATCGACATAATGAATTATTTGACACATCTGACAAATTTAAGAATCAGCTATGAAACAACCACCATTTGTCTTTTTTTCCATAAAGTGTCAGATAATAGTGAGAAATGTGCACCACATTAGATACAAAAACATATTTAATATGAAATATGAACTTTGTCATAGCTAATTGAGACAATGAATCAATAATTCCATTTTCTGTGCGGCCTCCTACCTGACAGGTTGATGTCGGTGAGCGAATCTCTGGTTGTCGTCCCTGCAGCGGTCAGAATGTTGACAGACTGATCAGTCACGTGGTTGCAGTAGCTCAGGTCCAATTTGGATAATAACGGCATGTAACGGATGATGAGGCGCAGAGATGTGTCCGTGATGTCCAAGCCCGCCAGACGGAGGTCCACCACGTTACGTAGCTTACTCCTGTTATCTAACTGACCTACGAAAGGGGATAAGAAGAGAGAACAAAATTTGATTTATACAGTCTATTTAAATAGTGTGTATGGCTATTAAAAATAGTTTTGTGCAAGAAGGAAACCAGCATAACAAGGATATTTTCTCATTATTTTGGTGAGGAGGAATAATTTATCAGCTCATGATGCCCAAACAATCCAGAATTTGTCTGTCACAATCTGTTTGTTGGAGAGGTACCTGGTCTGTTATCTGTAGGAGGGGACAGCAGGTCCCTCATCTGGGCATCTTTCAGTCCCTCAACCCACTGAACATCCAAAGTTCGCAGAAGAGGACAGCTGGAGGTGCAGAGAGCTGAGACTGCCACCCAGGAGCATCCCGACAGCAGCAGAACGCGCAGACCTGCAGGGACATCGAGGACACGCAGAACGTCAAGCTGCTGCACTTTTCTTTCATGTAATGTGCTTTGGTGTTCTGCTGTAAATCCCATGCATTTGTTCCACCAACAGCGCCGTAGCAAGAATTAGAAAGCTGCTTTCAGTCTGTGAGAGAAATCTGCCCCATTTTCCATTTTTACTGTCTCCAGAGTTTTCCTCACCTCGAGGTCAGGAAATAAACGAACGCAGATGCACAGTAACAATAATAGCTGTAATAGCTCAACCGTCATTATAATGAAAAATGAATATGTCTGGTCAATCATGGTGTCCCATTTCAACAATTGGAATGTAAAATAACTTTTTTTTTTCCAGTGGCACTCACTAATTTTTTTTTTTGGTGCAACTAAATAGCAAAGACTGTCGCTCAGAGACACAGAGATTGAATACATATTAGTTACGCATAATTTTTTCACACCGCATCAGCATTTTGTTAATAATACAATGTAAACTAGAAGTAAAAGTGAGACAAAGAAATTAATCATACAGTATATGTAGACGCAAAAATCTGTTCTATTTTCAATTCAAAACCCCACAACCTGTCCTTTGTCCAAATCATATGTAGATCTGTCCCTTCCTCTGCAAACAGCAGAATCAATGAAAATGTCACTTATTACACAGTGTGTCAACGTTGAGCCATAGCTTCCAGTTCATCCAGCTAAAAAATTGTGAGGACAGAGAACAGGGCGTTTAGATTTATTCTTTCATTAACTTTACACAAAACCTGGACCGTCAAAAATTACTGAAAGAGATTCATATTTTAGACTCAAGTGATGATGTTCACCTCTGCCCGACTACATTCCCTTCTACAGAACTCTGCAGCCTGCTGTGGTGTGTTTTAGCTGCTCTCTGACTTTCTGACAAAACTATGACAGATCACAGTTTTTACAATAAAACCTTCTATGATTTTCATTTTCATACTCCTCTTGCTGATAGAATTCATCATCAGACTCATCAGAGTTTTTGTGAATTTTCTCTAACATTATGCTATCGTCACCTGACAAGAACACTTCTGCTATGTGAAGTCAAGTCGCACACCCTCACGGACACACATGTTGCTGTCCGCTTGTTTCTGTTTACATAAAGACAATAATGGGAGTTCTAGTTTCCTTACCTGGGAGTCTGTTGATGAGCCAGCTGAGCTGTTTCTTGGAGATGTTGGTCCAGCTGAGGTCCAAGGCCACCGGTTGTCTCCGGATGATTCCACTCAGCATGAGGGGTGTGATGGACTTGCAGCGGTTCAGATCGATGTGCTTCCATAGCCTCTTGTCGCAGCACCTGTGGAGTCACATGACAGGTTTACCAGACGCTCACATGGCAGTGTGTTTGTGTTTGTGTGTGTGTGTGTATTTGATGCTTCAGCACGTCACACTCACCACCTGTTCCACGTCCTGCACACTCGCATGCACACGCAGAGATCCCTTCGAGTAAGGTGGCTGAATACTGACATCCACATCTCTCTTCGCATGGCGTGAGCCTCGCCGTCATTCAGCAGCAGTCTGTCGGGCGGGGGGCTGATGGGAGGGGGCCGGATCACATGCCGCTCCATTTGGATACATTTCGGCGGTGACCGGCAGGGAAGTGGACGTGGACATATGGGGGTGATAGGCGTGTTTCTGTTCCAGCCCAGAGGTGAGTAACCACGTGGTGTCCCGTTGACCTCTCGCCCCCTGTGGCGCAGCCAGTCGCCCAGGTCACTGCTGCCATTATTGAGTGGCCATCTGGGCTTAGGGTCGTCTCTTTCAGTGTCGGGTTCAGATTTTATCGGCCTGTGGTTTTGATTGGCCAGGCTGTC
Organism: Brotula barbata; assembly: GCA_900303265.1. Taxonomy (NCBI): domain Eukaryota; kingdom Metazoa; phylum Chordata; class Actinopteri; order Ophidiiformes; family Ophidiidae; genus Brotula; species Brotula barbata. The sequence continues at coordinate 108,342 of OMNV01013877.1, forward strand.
CTCTGTTTTCAGCGGCCGTCTGTTTTGATTGGTCAGACTCTCCTCTGTTTTAAGGGCCCTGCGGTTCTGATTGGTCACCAAGTCCTCTGTTTTCAGTGGTTTGCGATTATGATTGGTCACGGAGTCTTCAGTCTTCAGTGGTCGCCGATTGTGATTGGCTGGAACGTCTTCCATTTTCACTGAAAATTGGTTGTGTTTGTTCAGAGAGTCTTCTGTCTGGAGAATCTCCTGGTTGAGCTCCTTACTCAGCTCTTTGTTTGGCAGGCGCCGGCGCTGATGGCGAGCCTTAAGCTGACCGGCGCTCCTCTCCTGGCCGTCGGCTGATTCGCTGCTCGGCCCGGCTCTTGGAGAGTTGGAGGAGGAGACGTCGCCCTCTCTGGCTGCTGATGTTCTCAGCAGAGGATTCAGCAGAGCCTTAGCTTTGTCCTCTGCGCCGCCATCTCTCTCCTTTGTTAATGCTTCCTCCTCATCCTCCACCTCCTGATCTGCTTCCTGCTCTTCGTCATCGTACTCTCTCTTCTCCTTTGAATAAATCCTGTCCAGGGAGAACCTGTCTTCTTCGTCGTGATCCTCTTGGTCTTCCTCCTCATCACCATGATTGTTTTCTGTCTTGATCTGCCGCACCAGCTTCATTGCCACGGAATCTTCGGCTTTTGAAAGCTTCTTCTACGAATGAATGATGATGAAATATGAATAGAGCAAACAGAACAAACGTGATTTTTATATTCGTCTCCCTACGGTGCATACGTACCTGTCTCACAGCTTGTCAAACACAACTATACCTAATGACATTGATAAAGGCTGCGTCTAACGCTTCTGCTGTAACGATTAACATCACTAATGTTATTGCTACAACCTGTGGTTTTCCTGTTATGACAAAATATTGTTACAAGGCCAATGATGTAACACATTCTTTGTCAAACAGACACTTTCATTTGAAGAACGAGCTAACTGACTAACGGGGTGAAAAATTATAATTCACTTCATTTGATATGAATCATTTCCTCAATCTAAGGTTTGTGCCCTCAAATTAACATGCAGCCATCGAAAAATGAGTTTGCACAACTAATTACAGGTTTTATTGCTTTCACATTAAACACAGGAGAATTGACTGTCGTTTCAATATGTATTCTTGGTTTCAAATCATTTTTCTTTTACACACAAGCCCCCGATTAACTGGAAGTAAAGCTATTTGTTTATATTTCTGCAATGTGGCTGTGAATTGCAGCCTTTGCCTGAAAGGATTTGGACGGGCACAACTGTTGCAACCTTCACAGAAAGCATTGTGATCAAACCAAAACAGTAACGGCAGGGATACTGGCACACTTTACATTCAAAATTAAAATTATTTGTTTGGAAATTTTTTCCATTTCCCAATGCTATGCAGCTTGGATGTTTATTATTTTTCATTTAACTGTCAATTGTAAACCACATATTGCAGTCATTTCAAAAACATATTGAATTTCTGTTTTCCAGGTTTCCTTGTCTTTGTCTCCCCGTCTCATTCTTGGTGTTTTCAGAGTATTTATAAAGATTATTAAAGTTTGTTGTGTCTTACTCACTCTAACTGAAAACTCTCTACTTACCTTCTTTTTGACAATTAAAGGTTCATCGTTGGTGTCAAAAAGTTTCCTCTTCTTTCTCAGTGGATTCTCTTCAAGCCTTGGCCGGGGTGAACCATCCAGAGACAGCAAAGGGGGCCGTTTCTTTAGGGGCTCTTCCTCTTTCCTCCTGGGAATTTCTTCCCGTTCTGCTTTTCTCTTCAAGGCAGATATGTTACTTAGGGTATTAACAGGAGCTGCAGTCACAATGGGGGCCTCCGGTTCCTCTTTTGGGTCCCGGTTTAATCGTGGTTCTTTCAGAAGTGAGCCGGGGAGGTTTGATGCGTACTTAAACCCTGGCCCTCTTTTTTGCTTTGAGGCCAAATAGTAAGAAGAAAAGGAACACAACTTTATTGCTTCTGTGCTGTGATACACTCAACTTTTCAACATTCAGACTAGAGTAGGAAAAAAGTCCATACAGATGCTTACTTTGCCTGTTTTCCCAGCATGGTTGCACTTGGGGCATTCCCAGCAGTTTGGTAGTTCGTCGTTGACCACTCCGCTTGAATCTTTGACCTGAACGAAGGAGCATACACAAATTTAAATAGGACCACTGCACATAGCAGGGATGAATTAAGACAAACCAAAGAACATACAAATACTGTCTAATTTACCTTAAGACAGTTAGGATGAACTATCTCATTGCAAATGGAACACTCCATTAGCATAAGGTTGAACTTCTCCTCCTCATCCTCCACTGTGTCCTCCTTCCCTGCTTCTCCACAGATGAGACACACTGCTGTGTGGGGCAGGACAGGCTGGACAAAAAATATGAAACAGTCTGAAAATAAGAATAAGGTGTGACACAGTTGTGATTCTATCTTCATTACTTTAAGAGATATCAATGGAAATTAATAATTGGATATTGGCGGTATTGTTCTGGATCAAGCACCATAGATATTAAACAGGCATTAAAACTCTTTGTACTTTGTTAAATCAAAACAATCCCTCTCCAAATGTCAAATACAGCCAAAAATAGAGAATAACAACAGAAATGACTTACAATAAGAATCACTGATACATCATGTTACTTTTGCAAACTCTCAGACAGCTAGTGTAAATAAAGCTCCACACTATTATGCAGTTTTAACAGGCGTAACCGATTGAAACATACAAGTTATCAAACATAATGAATGGAGATCACTGAATATGGAATGTATGAAACCATTTTAGTGTGTATTATAAACAGCCAGCTAATGACTGCCTGATACCTTCCACCTTCTGTTCCACATGCACAAATAAGACCAGTTACACTCTGGCATCCATTGCTCTGCTTCACCTGCAGCATAGCGTGAAACACACGCAACAGGTAAACGGGAATGTCTCCTCACTCTAAATTACCTCAGGGCATGACTTTCTTCTGCTTTCGTCTCAGGATTGTCCCAAAAGTTCGTTTTATTCGATTGTCTGCCGTTGTTTTGTTCCCTGGCTTTGAGGTTTACTTGTTTTTTTTAGCAAATTGGGTCGTGTAATGACAAAATACCATTTGAAGTCGGTAATGCAAAAATGCATACTTTCACATACGTAAGTCAATAGTTACACCTTAAAATATCGGTACAACACCCTGCCCTACTAAAGCCTGAAAATATAATAACTTAAAAACTATGATCAAGGTCCACTATGACGGCCAACCAAAATTTTATAAAAATGAAGCGATAACTTTTTGAATTATCTTGCTCACACACACACAAACCAAGGGCAAAAACACAACTTTGTCGGCCTGCAACTACACCTGCACTGTACTGAGAGTTAAATTCCAAAAGAATGCTGATTAGTTACAATCCTGGCAACTGCAGCCATTATGTACCGAATAAATCATGACACATCACAGTGCACATCAAACAAAACAGATCAAGTAGAGGGGCAGAGCGCCACACTACAAAGATGTGTAGCATTTCTCTCGCTGAATCCATGGTTTGCTAATATGACACACCAGCCTGAATATGAAGAGCCACTCACCACATGAAAAAGGAAAGCTGTGTTAAAATCTTCATCCATATTTTACATCTGTAACCTGTTTCTCCCCAGAATGCTGAGTTAGCAGAATTAATGTATGAGGTGTCCAGATACAAGATTTAGATGGACTCCTGCTAGCCAATCAGAAAACAGTCTCGTGTCACTATCCATGTTTCCATCTAACTTCCTTTTTAACAAGCTGCCTTCAAGAACAGAGCGATCATCCGCTGCTGGTTTGTTGGAGACTCCCAGTAACAACTCACTCTTCACTTTGGCCTTCAACGCCTGGAGTTCTTAGCATTTGCTCGCACGTAATATGTTGTGATTTTACTTGACTTTATGCACTTACGCTCACACTTATGCAATTTACTGCACCCCTTTTAAGATGCTATTTTACGACACTATTTCGCAACATCATGACTTATTCGGCAAAGGCCTTTCCATTACCCGTTTTGTGCGTCAACCCTTTTTTGCCATTTCCAAAATCCACTTCAACCTGAAGTAAAAACTTTTGCACAAGTTTTCAAGTTTCCATCAAGCTTTTCTAATGGGGCGCTCCAAAATGCTCATAAAAATACCTTGATGGAAACACTGATTAGAGAACTTACTGCAATACACTGCCTCATGATGCAGGACTGCTTCATGCGTCCCGGTCCACCAAACTTCTTCATGTCTTTACAGAAGTGGCACTCTCCGCACTCGGTTCGCAGGCACGCCTCACACTTCCGACATCGCGTCCTTCTCCTCCTGGCACCAGATGTTCCTCGACTAGATGACAGTTTGACTGCTGATGCAGGAGATGTTGCCATCTTAGGTTTCGGCCGGTTGGGAGGCCGAGGCTAAAAGGACAAAAGGGATAAAGTGTCAGATACTAACAAGAGAGGACCACAAATATTTCACAAGTCAGCCTCTGACAAAACCTGGTTGTCAGAGTATCTAATATACGTTTTGTTGCCTGTACAGTAGAATGGTAGCTGAACCTGTATCATTTCATTTACAAAGGAGTGGAGATCCTTTGTAAAAATCCTATTGCTATATTTGTAATAATTCTTTGGTACTGCTGAAATCTTCACATTGTTTTTATTAAGCTTGGTAGAGAAATCCAAACCTGATTCTACAAAATGCATTGCATAATCCGAGTGTTTCACCACATTCAATAGTAACTCACAAAGCATTTATTACATGTAAGTGTGTTATGCAGGCTAGGAAGTACCACAAAATAAAAAATGTGAAATTAAAAGCAGTCAGCGTTAAGACCGCAGAACCAACTGAATACCTGATCCCTTCTGTGCTATTCCTGGTTAGGAGTCAATAGTTCTTAACACACACACACACACACACACACACAGACAAAGGAAAGAGCACCTGCATTCACATATGTGTGAACTCCTACACACCCACAAACACATCTGATGAAGAAATACAGTGCATAAACACATTCTGCACGGCTGTTACAGCCCAGGATACAGGAGCTAAACAGTAAACAAACACATCATGAACGTCCCCGGAGGCGACTTCTAAATTTAGCTCTTCACTTGCTCGCATTTTTGTACTTCAAAGACACACTGCACTTGTGACCACATGTATCACACATGGATCACTAGGACACATTATTCTGTTACGGGGGCACAGGGCTGATTCACAGCAGAGCACATGGAATCTGCTCTATTTAACAGAACCAGGAAGCAGAGAGAAGATGCTTTTGATCTCATCGTTACTGTCCCTGTGTTACACATTCTGCTCCTCTTCTCCCCATTCTCCACATCCACGGGCTGAGAAACCAACAAGAAACATGAAAACCACATGTCACTTGATTTTCATCCCGCCGCGTAAGAAGATATGAGAACAAAGATGAAATAAACTACGACACAGAATGCAAAAGGAATGCAGCTCTGGGAAATGAAGATCTGATTTCTTTAGTTACATTGGCAGTGCAGATTTTTCCAGCATCAGCATAGCAACAGCCACATCCCATTCCCTACCAGAACAGTCTATGACACACAGAGACTTGTGACCAATAAGAACTGTAAGGAGACACTCAAACTGAAAAAGAAAGCAGGCTCAATATTTGGCACTGTTGAATATATTATTTGCAACAATAGCTAAAATTCCTTGAAATACACCCACAGTTATCAGATGTCTGATTATAAAACAGAATTAGAGAGGGTATTTGGGGAGTGGGGGTCTGGGGGAGTCTGTAAACCAACCTACACTGAAAATAAACCAGATGTGCCCTCCGCTGATGATCTGCAACCCTAAAGAACTGGCTGGTTACACTTTTAACAGGTTAGTAACAGAGCAATACACTCAATGGGATTCCACACAAATGTCCACATTGAGAAAGGTTAACAAGAGTGCTACTCAAAATATTTACTACCTTACTGCCTCTCTGTCTCAGTTCAGCTCAGGCTGAATTGGTACAAGTAATTTTATGAAAACTAAACTTTAAGCAGGTTTAGCCTCAGCAGTAAATAATCATTTTTCCATGTGGCCACAATAAAGTAATGGAGTCAATCATAATGCACTTCAAAGCAGATTCAGCTGGGAAATGTTACAAGAAGCAGGCTTTTGTACACTGACAATGCCTTAGAATGCTTTGAGCTACAATGAAGCCCAGTGGAAGTCAATATGGTTACCATGCATGAACTAACCATCACCCCAAACACACTGGAAAGAAAGAGCAACCAGAGCTCGGGCTGCAGAAACAAGAAGTCAAACTGACACTGACTAAATCAGCAGCAAGGTAGAGGCACATTACACAGGAATAGTATTTCCTGTGTAATCCATCAAAGTCCGTAGCGCCACACGCAGACCACATTCTTCTTCTTCTTTTCAAGGAACATGTCAAAACTGGCTAAATTAGAACGAATGCTACAGGGTGCACGTGCTGTGGGAAATAAAACACTTGGATTTACAGAGGATTGAACATATTTTCAACAAAGGCAACGCAAGCTTTGATCGTGTTGATAAGATACAAACCACTGGCTGTCATATAGGAGGACTGTGATCCAATGCTGTCAAGTTTGGTTCTGGATTTTGAACTAATAAGTTATGAATTAATGTTTGATAGCTTTCACCAGAAATCACCATACCTTTCATTGAACACTGAAGTTATTTTTAGTTATAAGAATTTCTCAGATGGAAATCAAGTGTTAAACTGTGACAAAAAAAAGAACAGGTGCATCTAGATGGCCAGAAAAGGAAATAAAATGTCTTGTTGCTTTTTGTGAGTCAAAACGGCTTATTGAGCTGGAGCCAATGCTTTTGCAAACGTGGCTGTAGGATCAATAAGGGGGTGTGGTTCAGAGTGCATGGAAGAAAGATAGAAATGACCCCCCACTGAACACATTTGTTGCTGTGTGAGCTGTTTTCTACATAGCAACTATACTGAACAAGATCAAAATGAATTAAACCATTTTCTGTCTCTACTAACCGAGGCACAATCTCAAATTCATTTGTTCTGCTGCATCTTACTATGAGATAGTAGTCAGTGTTATGCAATACATCCTCAAGATTCCATCTTTAGTATCTGCTTGGACCTTCATTCCTTTAGTTGATCACCTCTCCTGTGATTCAACCAATGGCTGCCCTGGGCAATATAAACACTGACTTCTCTTGTATTTACTTGACAAAAACACAGGCATGCAGATGAACCTATTAATAAATGTTGCAGCAAAGGGCAAGAAGCAGAGAGCAGGCACAGAGGTCCAGTGGATCTGTGCATGTCTCTCCAGGTAGCTCCATTTCCTCACTGCCTTGTGATGCTGCACGGCGCTCTGCCTGACACAAACATTCCTCTGGTGGCCTCGCCGTGGCTGCCTGCAGGGGTTTAGAGTGCTAACCTGCTCAGAGTCTGAGTCGTAGTCCTCATCATCCGCGCTCAGCGACATGGCCATGGCTGGTTTTTCACGCTGCGTCCAGCTCACAGCAAACTGACATGGCTGCAGTCCCCTCCTCCTCCTACTCCTGCTACTGCTGTCTGGCCTACAGCCCTCCCTCCTGCTCCACAGCTCCACAATACCACAAGCAGATGTAGGAAACACAGAGGAGCCTGCCTCATTAATATGGACTGGCTCCCTGAAAAAGAGGAGGGGCATTGGGAAGCAAGAGGGCCAGTAGGAAGCCGTCGTGCAGATGATGGATCAGAATATACTCTCGCTGGGTGTCTGCCTCCCTCCAGTTAGAAGGGAGAATGCAGAAACGGTGTGTTCATAGTAAGGATGAGTATCACAGGGAGAGAGAAGCAGGCCTCATACAGCCAATACAGCCAGATGGCATCTCATTACAAAAGACCAACACAAAGAGGCTTGGCGACCAGCAGCTGGCCTTTGGAGGGACGGGTGGGGGCTGGTCAAGAGCACAATATACAACCAAATATTTATCAAAGTCTGAACATATGAAATATAGTACACACCAGGTAAGACGCATTTTTCATTTAGGGAGCAATTTTTGCCTGCACTATACATGTTCAGATCTGTTTTGTTTGTTTTTTTGTATAATTCTTTTTTTATAATACTTATTACATTAGTTTCAATATTACCAATTAGATATGCAAACTGTCCAGCAATCAACATACTGTCATAGTTGTAGCTTGTTGTTGCCTCGCTCTCCCCTGCTAACAGGCTGCTTACCTGCTAACTCAAAGCCACCTACCACCCAGCTGGATAACTTCCCGCGGACACTGTCGCTGTCACCAAATTCTTAAAAATCCTGAATCCCTCCTGCCTTAATCATTATCAGCCAAACTTTAATCTCCACTTCTTCTCAAAAACACTGGAACACCTTTTTGCCACAAAACTCCAAACCCAAGACCACGCCAATAACCTATTCGAACTCTTCCAGTCTGGTTTCCGCCCACTGCGCAGTACAGAAACTGCACTCCTCAAAGTACTCAATGACCTCCTCACCTTTGCTGACACCGGAGTCAATAATGACCTCATCCTTCTTGAACTGAGTGCAGCCTTCAAATGCCGTGAGCCATGACATCCCGCTCACCAGACGTGGGAACCTGGGTATCAGGGGCACTGCACTCACCTAGCTCCACTCCTACCTCTTTAACAAATCACACTTCATTCCACTTCTCAATCACTCGTCACGTCCACAGTCACACACGGTGTTCCCCCAGTCTCCGTACTCAGCCCTGACCCTTTCGACCCTCCTTCTCCATCAGATTATCTGCCATTTCAACATGGATTTCACAATCCCCAGATATACCTCAGCACCAAAACCTCCCCTGCACCTCATCCCTCTCTCATATGGATTCCTACCTGTCTGCAATTAAAGCTGAACTCCTCATCGACTCCAACTCCACCCTCATGGTGCCACTGTTTCCCCTTCTTTCCAGGAACACAAACTTGGCCTGATCCTTGATTCCACCCTCTCCTTTCAGCCCCACGTGCCAATTTGTCAAATCATCATTCCCCGTGACTGAAATAGTGATCCACGCCTTCATTTCTTCCCGCCTTAACTTCTACCACTCTCTCCTCTGTGGCATCAGTGCTCGCTCCATCATCAAACTCCAACTGGTCCAAAATGCAACTGCCCAACTTCAGTTTCGCATCAAATCCTGGTATCAGATCATCCGGTCCTGAAAGAGCTCCATTGGCTTCCTGTCTCCCATCAGTGTTATGAGTAAAAGTATAGAATATGGGAGCAATTTTGCCCTCTTCTGTAGTTATGCCCAATGTTAAGTTAACTGTATCCAGTTAACTTGAATATACGATTTATTCCAAACAAGTGGTGTCTTACATAATATCATGCCCTAGAAACAAAAGGCCTTTAAAAAAACACTTTGTACATGTAGGTATTATTTCAGCATTTCATATCATGACATCATGTTTTATTCATTCAGGTTGTTATGGTAAATTACAGATGCCACTGGAAAGAACTGCTGATATATTTAAAGGCCTTTCATTCTTGCAATGAAAACCTTATTCCCACAGCAGGAGTTATCTATTTATATCTGTGCCAGTGACTCATGTTACAATTAAACATCAATATGACAGATGTTCTCGTGCTGTATCTTGAAGCAAAATGTTTAACTTCTCTGCCTCTGTTCTGAATTCTTTGTTTAAATTCGTTGTTTCTCTTCAAAGTAATTTCCAGTTTTTGCCAGATAGCCAAGTACAGAAGTATATCTGACAACATTCTGATGAAAAGTACACACCTTAGTTAGTACCCAAAGTACGATCACGTGAATATGTCTTTGTTGATGTACTTTTTTTTTATTCAGCCATCATAATGATGATTTACTGAACTGCATGTTAGACTCATTTGTGAAATAAGAAATGTTTTTAATCTCGGCCTTTAATTGGAATTGTTTGTAAAGAGCTGTTAAGCTGTTTTGTCTTTTGTCTTTTGACTGACACACTCCAGCTATTCGGCATCATCATCATCATCATCATCGCATTTGCTTTTTCACTTAATTTTTTTCTCCACTTTCTATTATAGGAAGCACATTTTCTTTGGACTTTGCTTGCCATTACTTGTAATGCAAAGTGTCCCCTTACAAGGGAAAAAATAGCATTTTTTGATAGAGGGGTACAAAAAATAATCTATAATGGCACTGTATATCTATATGATAAACCAAAAAATATCTCTTAGTGAAATTCTGCATTACAGCAATCCATTTGCTTTATTTGGGCATCTGCAGCAACATCTGAATGTGATCTAAAAGTGGCACACAGTTGCTGTTTATAGAGGGCCATCTTTTGTGTCATCTGCAGAGAAAGTAATGGTCAATACAAACACTGTTTAAGCCCAACAGTTCCCACCAGAGCTTGTTTTGTGATCCAGAGAACATACTAAAATCTGTTAATGACTACAGAAAACGACAGCCAGAAAAAGACACCCGGCTGTGATATGGAGGAATTGAGAGAAGCCAAAAATAAATAAATAACAAAAATCTCATTATTTACTTCGTTAGGCAATGCTGCAGCCTGTTAAGCCAAAATTATGCAAATAGGTACATCTACTGCTCCAGGGAAGGAATGCAATGAATGTTAGAGGAGGAGAGCAGGAGGATTAAGACGGAGACAACATGAGGGGCTGAGGCTGATGAGAGGACGAGAGGAAACCAAGATAACCAGACTAAGAAAGGAAATACACATTTGCATGGAAGGCAAGGAGGTGTAAACAGCAGAATATATATGTTCAACGCAGTCGTTTCAGATGTTTCTTTGCAACCAAACATTATATGAACACAAATCCATCACATCACATCACCACTTATTAAGTCAATTCACTCTGTCGCCGTAACTTGTACATAATACAGCTGACAATGACACAGTGGGGTTGCACTAGATAGAATGAACCAGCTTTAACAGCCTCCAAGCAACTTACGTGGATTTGCTAAACAAAATCTCTGCTTTCTTCACGCTGAAATAACACCCAAACAAACATAAATACACACTGAGACAACAGTGTGTAAAATTGTTGCATACTGGAATCTGAATCTGAATAATCACTGATGTCATGATTCCCCTCAGAGGAGGCTCAACGTTTTTTCAAAAATTAGATTCCATCAATAGGAGGCGCTACAGAGCCGTGACGTTTTTTAACAGCAAACTCAATTTATGGATTCCTCCAAGCTCTAATGAAGATTCATGAAAATTACAACAACACACATGTTCTTTACAGCCCTCTGGCTTCGTCAATGGAGGAACTGCTTCAACTGCCCTGCCGTGGCATACTCATTCGCCTTCAATTGAGACGACACGTTCCAGTTCTTGTGACAAGGAAGGGGTTGAGGGGTGAAACTCGGATGATAGATTACACATGCGAGACGCAAGGATAAGGATACATGTGAATTTCACTCTTCTTGTCATCAACACAGTCATTAATTAGTGTCATGTCACTAATTAAAGATGAGCACAGCACACAACGCCAACTACACGTAAGGGACCTCTGGCAAATTCATGTAACCTATTAATGTTTACATGTAATTAAAACATAGTAGTATACAAACTAACTGTAATGAAACACATTGACTTCTTCTTTGCATTGTATCTTTGTATTATTTGTTAGATTTCATTCACCCATTCACATCTGTGGCCACTTTAAAGGGCCATATTCAATTAAGCTCCAAGTCCACAGATTCACACTTAGAACCTTTTCGCGATGAGGTGACTGATAGAATCTCACCTTTATAGTTTTCTTGGGCCAGAACACCACGGGAACTCCAGTGATGGCTAATTTGGGGTCATCATCGGCATGTTCCTTTAAAACAACCTGGACAACCACAGGGAGGGCAAAGTTACGAGACAGCTGCGGCATGTCTAACTTACTACATATTATTAGTTTGTCGTTTTGCTGTTTCCCACCTTCATGTCCTCCAGAAGGCCTTGTGGGTCCTCAATGGCCTCTGGAACACATTTTTTATTTTCAGGGAGAGACTCCAGCTTCTCCACTAGGGTCCTGAGGCCGCTCAGTTCAAACTCTGTCAGGTGGACCCATTTGTTCTGAAACTCAGAGCCTGGAGAGTCACACGGGGTTTTGGTCACGTCTAGAGAGGTGGAGCTGGGATTACAGCTGTCCTCAGAGTCAACAGATAAACCTCCTTTCAGGTGCTGTGGACTGTGAGAGCCACTAATTTTGCCTTTCCCATTGTCAGACAAGGAGGCACCATCCTGTCCTACCCTCTCGGGTTTTTCTCCCTGCTCGTCCTTGACCTGAGCGTCACATGAGTCCTCATTCAGGTCCAGACTCCTCGAATCAGACGAGGGACTTTCTGTATTTGCCTTCGTCTCGTAGTCTGCAAGGGAAAATTGATAGAAGAATAACTACACCAAAGAGCATAAAATATCTCTGCATTTCTACAAAACCATGATCTGCATAAATATGTGGCACCTGTACCAGCGATGTCCTCTTGCGTTTCCATCAGTAATGAGCAGGCAGAGGGAAAGGGTTTCTTGAATTTCTGAGTATATTATGGGCTTGACAAATCATAAGTGGCGTTGTTCTTGTGTCCTCCAGCATAAACAACATTACAGAGAAACTCTGTGCTGTAGAGGATCAATCAGTGAAATGACCAGCTGCAGTGTTTGAATAATGGATGCCCAACACTGAATATAGGGGCTGCTACAACATTGACAGCAGCTACTATAAATCCATGCCTGCTCTGTAGGCCCCTGGGTGGTAATTTTCAATGTCATTAATCACTATCATCTTCCAGGAAATCATACGCAAGAACGCTCGACTTTCATAGTGATTCTGAAAACAGTCGAAGTTGGAAGAAGACATTTTTAGTAGAGTGTAAATTTTTAGTAAATTCTTCTGTAGAGTAGTCATAGCAGTTCCAACATTTCTCTCTGATTTGATCAAAGCTATTTACCCTTAACGTTTTACAGTTGGATAACTGCTGGTCTCTGCTCATATCATCGGCACTCATCGTTCAACAACAGCGGTCACTATATGTGCAGTGGCTGTATGTGATACTGGGCTATACAAAGAAACGCAACCATTCACTTGATTATGAGAATTGAATAAGAGCTTTATTAACATTAGGGAACTCAGTACAGTTGAGAAAAAGTAAGTACTTGTGAACTAGCAAGAGATGCTGATGAAGAGCAGCATTGCTGAATTTCACTCACCCACTAGCACAGGATCTCTGCGAACGTCCTGAGTAAGGTAAGAGCGTTTGGTCAGGCAGTGAACGTATCTTTCCAGGACGTACCAACACATGTCATAGTAGAATGGGAAACGAAACTTGGAATGAACCTGAAAACAAATAAAAGACCCAAATCAGCACAACCTTTGAAACAGGTTGATTTTTGCTCAATGAAGGCTACAGCATTTTCCTGCTTGCTACTGATTTTATTTAATCCTCAGTCATATTAATCAACATGTGTACAACTTTTGATACAGTCAACAATAACACATCATTAGGTGATGATTAAAACCCCCACTGTATGTGACAATCAATGCTTTGGACTGTTTCTGTTAGAAAATAAAATACATACAATACAATACAAAAACAAATCTTTCTTCTGCACAATGACATCAGAGATTTGTATTGTGGACATTGGTAAAGCATCCTGGAGCAAGCCAGATACCATTTCTACACTTCATCACCATGGAGACACCACTGTAACATCTTTTCTTCATAAAAATGAGGCCAATACATGCACAAATTTGATAAACATGTCCGGTTTGAGATTGTGTCTGACTGATAAGTGCGTTTAATGACTTCCCGACAGGAGAATTACCACTGATCTACTTCGACATCAGCATATTCTAGTGATATTACTCGTCTACGTCTACGCATATGTACACTACTGTGTTTATTTTTTCCACACTAATAATATTTTTATTGCTCCTTTCTGAGCTATGTATAATTTATGACAAGCTTGGCAGGCATGGAGCAGCAACTGTAGTCTTGTAATTTTTGTGATTATGACGATAAACTCTTGCATATTCTGCCCGATTAAAAATGCTTGGCTTCCCTATCGAGCGTTTATATTTATGAGATGCTGTTTCCCTTCCAGGAGAAAATGACTTGACCACTTGCAAGACTCCTACCTTAGTCCTGTTCTCTATCTCATGAATGGTAAGCTGCATAGGAATGTTAAAGCTGTGCAGAATGTTGCCTCCAAACACCAGCGTGTCCTCCGGCGTGTAAACAGCATGGATCCATCCTGAAGGAACATGAGGAACATCCAACGGTTAAATGAAGAGAAACTCGCTTCCTTGGCTATTTTGAACCAACGATGCCAACAAACCAGATGGAATGAAGAAGGTGTATCCTTGTTTAAGTTCAACTCTCTGGCATCCATCAGCTCGGTCTCCCAGGAAGATGTCGCTCTGCTTGCCTGACAGCACCCAGTCCTCATACAGAGCGAGGTTATGAAGGGTCGGAGGCACCAGCCAGAACACCTGAAGGGTTGATTTTTCATTGAACCTCATTCAACTCACTCATCTCTAACGTGTCAACTCATTGACACGTTAAATGATGTAACAACAGTTATCTTTTAGTCTATTTTCATCTGAAGAAATATATCCTCTGAACTTGTTATCAGCCCTGTATCAGAACCTTTAATTGTTTCTTAATTACAGGAGCCCAAGAGCCAAAATCAAAAATCTGGATCACCACTTAAATTAATTATTCCTTAACCCGAGGCTGTCAAATAAATTTCATGTAAACTCGTTTTAAATGTTAAACATGCTGACAGAAAGTGATTACAAAAAATAAAACCCTGCATGCGTCACATTTCCTCACATTTATTATCAATCTAACATTCTTCCAGGGAACAGTCAAGGGAAGATGGAGCAGGCGTAGTAGATGTCAACAGCTAATACATATGTTTCATTAAAACAAATGAACTTTATTAATAAATTGTTTGGGACACAAATATCAGATGTGGTATGACAAAATAAAAACTTACTTTATGTCCCTTAAATACATGATACCAAACTGAAGTCCCCCCAAAATCGATGTGGAAGTCTGTGTAACAGCCCTTCACGCTCATCAAACAGTATCTATAAAAAAGGAGAAATAACCTAATTATTAAAGGGATGTTTGGGAAGGGCTTGTAGGTATGAGAGACTGACATACTGATATGGGAGATACTTTAAAATAATATCTACAATAGGAAATTACAGGATAGAATGTTTTTCACAACAGGGCCTCTATAACACTAATATACGTAACATAATATTTTTATATTTACATAATTTGTCATGCATTTCATGTGACCAGGAAAAAAATTCTTATCAAAAACATATAAACGGAATTATAGTAAGTTTGTATCCATTTAAGTGGTGAAGAAGGTGTGTGTGTATCTGAAAAAGTTGAAAATCAGCTATTTTTGTCAGTTGGTACATACTGTTTGTTATTCATTAGCCACAACATCCTGCATTACTCATTTTTTTAATGTGGACATAAATTATTCAAATGTGTGTTTCTGTGACATGGGTGCAGTCAGTGAAAGGGAGGACACAGATGGCATAGCGATGTTGAGATTCTGGTGGTTGATTGGTTAAGAGGTGTCCATGCAGTCAAACCACAGCTGTTAAAAAAACCAGCTATCCACCACTGTGAAAACTCTGCTGCCTAGCAACAATCCAGAGCAGTTACACTCACTTACAGGTTTGATTCTTTTAGTTTTATTCACATTTTGATAAAATTCCCCTATGTGGAAAATGCTGTTTGTTGTAATAGAGCCCTACCTTTGCACTTTAGGGTACTTCATCTCTGCAATCACATTGGTGGCTTCTGTTTGGCTTTGTTTCAGATCACGCGGCCACATAATGTCCACCCAGTCGACTTGATCCACCTATGACAGTGATCATAAACTATTATTCTGCTATGATTCACCAGCGTTGTTTTTCTAACATTCTACATACAACACATAGAACCAATATTGTGTTAGAGTAACTACCACAGTGGGTCTTTTGATGAGGTTCTCCAGCTTCGTATGGCTGAACTCTAAGCTGATGACATTGAAGAGTTTGTCCCGCTCCTCCTCTGGTGTCTCATAATAGCGGACAAACTGAGCCATGCTCATTTCAGAGCCTTTCTGAGTGCTCACATCCATCACATCAACAGACCGACGACTGCCTACAACAACAATAAAAACAAGTAAAAGCACAAGTAATAGTAGAAGGTTGAAGAGTAAAAATAGGAGATGCACTGACTTTAGAAGGCTGAAAAAATACTAACAGATAAAATAAAATTACGAACGTGACATATCATTCCAGTTTTATAACTCTAGCAATCTTGTGCGTTTTTCACAGATAAAATTGTCGTTAATATTAACTCAGTTCCTTATGAACCAATTTTTACACATGCAATTCACAATTTTCACCACTAGATGGGGAGACTACATAACTTCATTTCACCTCCTTTACGCTGGACTTGAACAAAATTTACATATTAGATAATAAATACAATTAGGAACATTTTTGATCAACGTCTATACTAAATTATAATGACCATGGACCAAATCACCTAACGAAAAGGGTGTGTCTATAGACAATAATTGGCAAACAGACAGATAGACATACTGTAGATTCAAAATACTTACCAACCAGGCCTTTGATCTCACTGACTGTGAATTCTGGATCAGGCATTCTGTATAAATGGAAGGGAGATGTCTAGATAATACAGCAGAGTAGTAATCATAAAATAGCAACAGTTTATTTCTTGCAGGTATTACAGGGAAATAATATAATGAACAATGTTAAAGGTGTTACGGTAAATAAAGACAAGTGTTCAAACTTCTCTCACCTGATGCCCAGTCCATCTTTCTCCTTGAAAATAAGCGGGATTCTGAGAGCCTCCCTCTGCACGTACTCATACGTGAAGTCTGCAAGGCAATGAGTGTAAGCATTCATTATATCTAGGACGTGGATCCTGCTAATCCAGAAGTGATAATGTATATCATGAAAAATTATATTGCACATGATAGTAGGTGCAACATTACACTAATTATCATGTGCAATATTAGGTTTCATTATTTCTTTTCATGTACAATAGTACATTTAATATATATTTTGTTCATTATCCGTTATCGTGCACAGTATCACACAGTATCGTCTCTAAAGGTGCGTTCAATAGCATGCAATATTACAATCGCTATCATGTGCAATATCATTTTTAACATTTTCAGTAGTGTCTTCATTTGCAATATTAAGTCTTACATCATGTGTAATATTTCATTCATTTTCAGGTGCAATGTCAATTTTTATTTATTTCAAAAGCACTGCCAATATTACTTTTAATGCCACGGCCAAAACATTGTTTCTATTTTAGCTTTTTAAACTTACTTTTTTACATACCTTACAGTATGTTACTCCTTTTGTTATTCTACTAGGCACTGTTGTATATTTCACTTTAAATTTAAGCTCTAATGTTGTCTATTGTTTTTATTCTACATTACTGTAATTTGGAGTCATCTCTAGCATGAGAATTTCCTTTGTATTAATAAAGCTCTATTTTATCTTATGTTATCTTATCCTATTACCTTTACCCTCCATCAGGTGAACAAAGTTTGCATCGTAACTGTCACTGACAAGCTTCTCGTCCACACTGAAGCCACGGATATTTGCAATTTCTTCCACATCAGACAAATCCTCATTCTCGTCATACATCCTCCGGCAGATGGAGCGCTGACGGTAAAAAACAACAACAGAATATTTACATGGTAAAAATGAATTTCAAAAATATAAAGAAGAGGAAGAAACACATGAAAACACATTTCCAACTCAAAAAAAACTTTTCTACCATTAAGTGTTTTTCCATAATTATGAGTGTCTCATTATCTAATATTTAAACAATAAACAAACAACATATTTATAACATCCCATTTAATCCAATTTTTGCGAGGGATTCCTCCATGTATCGAATTCTTTGCAAAGATGCTGGTTATAGATTGGAAAGCCTAAATTTCCCATAGATGTGAGACTGGACTGCTGGGATGGATTATATCCTCCGGTGAACCTGGACACTTTGTGTGGGTGTTGAGAACAGAAAAATAAATAAAAACTCAAATAAAATAAATTCTACCCCCAATTTTTTACCTTAAGTTAAGTTTTCTCAGCTGTTTTTCATCAATCTCTCACTATTAATTTGATGATTACATATAGTTTCAGAAATTAATAATGGTTATTGCAAGATAACTAAATTTTCATTTTAAAATGATGAAATAATGTCGTCGTTATGATAACACGGAAGCACGCGTTGACATCAACTAATGTATGTTTTTAATAATTTTCACAAACGTCTCATTTTGTTCCCATAAAGGTTGCGTTGGGATTTTGGGATCTTAGTTGCGACACACACGCAGGAATAAAGGGTGTTTTAAATTAAAGTTAAATTGACGTTGAAACCAATAACCGTTGAAGTGCAGCTATAACATGTGTGAATAAATATTAGTAAACCTCGAAGTAGCGTTATTCACTAAAGCTAATATTCAGAGCTTGAATGCTCACTTCTCTTGTTTTGACTATTAAATACACTCATCACAAGTTGTGCACTTTGATATTAAGTGCATATCCTTTTTCCAAATACGCGCCAAAGTGAAGAATCAATGTGAGTTGACAAACAGCTGCAAAGCTCCACATTAGCTTAGCTCACTAATTAGCTGCAGCTGTCTGTGCACAAGCTAACGTCAAGTCTAACGCGGCGGATACACACCAGCCTGCGGCCGGACTCCGCGCACAGCTCCCCGGCCTGGGCCATCCTCTGCTGTCGGTGTTTTCCAGCCGCTCACTCCGGGGAAAGCGCCATCCTGTGCAGCTGAGTAAACGGAGCTCTTAGCACGCTTCCTCGGTTCAAAACAAGGGAACCATGTTTGTTATGTATGACGTCATCGCCACAAAGAGAACCAAAACATTGTTGGACAACGTCACGGCGTGTCAGCACGCCGCTTTTCAACCGAGACAACATCAACAACAACATCAATCACAGCATGAAGAACGCCAAATAAATCCAAGAGAGCGCTGGTACCCAAAGTCTTCCAGTGGCAGTGACACTTTCATTCATTCCATTTGAGAAGTTTGTGTGGAAGTGTGAACGGACAAACGTTTGCGTGAGCAAGCGAATTCAAAACAATACCATAACAAGAACCTGAAGAATACAATGGTGGAATATAAATGAAAATATGAACAGTCAACAAACACCAATCAAGGGTTTCGACACCCAAATCAAATACAAAGAGAGAGCTAACGTCAAACAGTGGTTTTTGCACATAACTCATCTTAAACTGTTTTACCGTTGCCATGACTACGCAGACAGGAGAACGTACATTTAGCACTGGAATGTTTTCACTTGACATTTGCTAAATTCTGTCCAAAGTGGGATGTAGGTGGGGTTGGATTTGTTGCATCTATTTTCTTTTCAAGAAACTGGTAGGTAGCAATCAATGTTCATAGAGTTATTTTAAATTTTAGTAAAAAGCTCAAAGTTTCCAATAATAGCAAACATATCGTGATACATTTTGGGTGTGTTCTGGAATAACAACCCCCACAAACACTCTTTTATGCACCCTGACATGTAAATAAGAACATTAAAAATGTACAAGGATATGTGTGTGTGTGTGTGTGTGTGTGTGTGTCTGTCTGTCTGTATATATATATATATATATGTACACACACAGTACTGTGCAAATATCTTAGGCCACCATTCGATTTTTTATTTTAGCAATGCTATCTATCTCTTTATTAGAATACAACCAGAAAATAATGGAAATATGTATGCAGTATACAACAACAGGAAAAAAATTTTAAAAAAAGAACAGCCTCTACAGGTTAAAGTGTCTAAAGTATTTAATGTGACCTCCCTTTACACTCGAGCTATAGCAGGAACCAGGCTCTCTTCAACCTAAATGGAATGGAACTCTAATAAATGTCATCGCTAACATCTGTATTTGTCCTACTTTCATCACTATTTACTGACACAATGACTGCTGTGAAAAAGGTCTATTGCACCATGTTTCATAGTGGTGGACGAAGACCACCATAATACTGTACATTTATGTTATTTATATTAAGATTTTTGAGCGAACTGCGTCTTCTGCGCCAAATGTAGTTGTGATTTCAAAGAACTAAATAACAAATCAAAAATCAAGGTTTTCTGTCTCCTAAGAAGTTGGTTGCTATGTCCCTATTTTCCCACAAGGTGGCGCCAAAGTTCCGAGTAAAGCTGAGACATTTACCGTTAACTTTGAAATAAAACACATTTCAAGAACAAGCCCACCATTCCCTTTATTCGGTATAATGCGAACACTTATAAAATATGCGTTTTCTGGATATATTCATTTACAAATACTTGCCATTTAAAGGGTTGCCCTGGGTCACGTGGGCAAACTAAGCGTTCCAATAGGCCGTTCTAGTGTTCTTTCCTACCGCAGTAATTACTCAGATATTATTATATTCACCAAAGTCGAGTTGCGTCCTCGCAACTTTATGTGTGTGTGTGTGTGTGTACGTGTGTGTGTGTGTGTGTTAATGTTTATGTGGTTGTTTATGTGTGTGTGTTTACCCAGAAACGGATGTTCTCTCGGTGCGCGCGGACTTGTGGGTAATGTAAGGTGCGGACGGTACGGTCACAGTAACACGCCGGACAAAAAATAGCTTGTACATGTTTGTGAGCTGTCTGCGTGTTTGGACGTGTGGAGCGGCTGACATGCTGATGAAGGCTTGTTTTTGTCGTGTTCCGCATTAATAACGAGCTAACTACGTCATTGTTTTAGCAGCAGCGCAAAATGAGTCTGAACGAGCACTCACTGCAAGCTCTCTCCTGGAGGAAGCTCTACTTGAGCCGGGCGAAACTAAAGGCTTCCAGCCGGACATCAGCGCTGTTGTCTGGGTTTGCTATGGTAAAGTAAAGGCAAAGCATCTTCTTCTTCTCGTAACTCGGATTAAACCGTACTGAACGCGTTAGCACCTCAGCTAAGGAGATTATGTTTTTGTTAAAGTGGCCAGATTTTTAAAGCCTGTAACTGGGACACACAAGGGCAGTGTCATGATGCCAAGTGCCATGATATCCAAAATGTCAGTTGCAAATTATGTACTAAATTGAATTTGAGTGACAGGAAATGTCTTGAAGTGAGGTTGATTCATATCTTAGTGTCATGTCTTGAGCAGCTGCCACAATGAATACTCCCTGCGGTTATCATAACACTTGAACATGAAACCAAGCCATGCTATCTCAAATACCATTCAAGTACTTAAAAGGAGTAAAGGGTCCTCTTTCCTTCTTTTACAGTTGGAATAATGCTGATTTAGCAAGGTGCAACCTGTTTTGATGTTGTTGACCTTCAGCAGATGCAGCTGTAGATCGAGGAGAGGTTATGTCTGTAGTACATAACTGATCTTTACACCATAGGCCAAGGGACTCACAGACTGAAGGCAGTTTTATACAAGAAACTATTGCGTAGGGAATATGTATGGATATATTGTACATTCTGTGAGTGCTTACCAAGTGATGCATTTTGATGGGGATTTGTGACATTTTTCATAATATATATGGATCATATGAACAATTGATGGGAATCACATAAAAAAGAGATGGACTTATAAAATGATTCAGCATTTCTCACCTATTGTCTATTGTGCATGACATCTTTTACCTTATCCAGTAAACAACTATTTTTATATGGAAGGGTTTAGATGAAACCTTATAATGTACCAGTTATGGTACACCTGGATGTGAGTCTGCATTAAATGTTTGGCCTTACCTGTTTGTTTGTTTGCTCTTTTTGTCCAGGTGGCAATGGTGGAAGTTCAGTTGGATACCAGCTACTCGTACCCACCTGCTCTCCTTATTGCATTCAGCGCCTGCACCACTGTGCTTGTGGCTGTTCACCTCTTCGCTCTAATGGTCAGTACCTGCATTTTGCCCAATATAGAGGCTGTCAGCAATGTCCACAACCTCAACTCTGTGAAGGAGTCTCCACACGAGAGAATGCACAGACACATCGAACTGGCGTGGGCATTTTCTACAGTTATTGGCACGTTGCTCTTCCTGGCTGAGGTGGTTCTACTCTGCTGGGTCAAATTTTTGCCAGTGAAGCCCAACAACTCCAACAATGGTACAATTTCATCTGGCGTGGCTGCTGCTATTACATCCACCTCCATTATGGTTCCCTTTGGTTTAGTCTTCATTGTCTTCGCAGTGCATTTTTATCGCTCCTTGGTCAGCCATAAGACTGACAGACAGTTTCAGGAGCTGGAGGAGCTGTCTAATCTGACCAGGCTACAAAATGAGATGGACCACAGAGGGGATTCTTCCATCTTGCAGTCTCCAAGCTCAGATTTCCCATAAACGACTTGTCTATGGCGCAACTCTGGATATTACTGGCATCTAATTTTTTACTGGAATGAAGACATCTCATCTTTTTTTGGAAGTTTTTGAAGAGTTGTATTTTTAGAAAATACGTTTAATCAACTGTGAACCGTGTAATGCATGCGACTTAAAATCTGAAGGTCTTAAATTACAAACCAGTGCTTGAAAAGTAACAGAACACTGTCCGTTGCCTGCTGAATTTATTTATTCATCTCAGTGTTAACAGTCAAAAAGGAAATATTGCATTTTTGTAAATCAACTAATTACAGTTTGTGAAGCACAAGTATTTTATTTTCTCCTTATTAACTGAGTGTATGGGCTTTATTGTAATGCTATACTTCTGCTTTTTAAGACCCTTGTAATGCCTGCTCTTTACTTTGTCTGACTGAACACGTGCCAAAACTAGTACATTATATTTGTACAGCCTGTGGTGTTGAAGTTTTTTTACCAAGTAGCAGTCTGACTTTCAAAATGGTGTGAATGTGGTACAACGTATGAACAGTCACCACTAATTAAACAACAAGTTGTGAAATTTCGTATTTAATTTCAGAAATGGCCCTAATCCACAGCCGCAATTATGACAGTTGTCTTCCTGCTAGACAGCCAGGTATGCAAGTGGTATTAGTTGGCGAAAGGGTGTATTTCTGCGATCACAAAACTTGAGTAACATTGTTTTGTTTATGTTGTCCTCTAGAGGATAGTGATTATTTTTCCTCCACTCAAAGAAGACTGACAAAATGTACATAAACAATACCAGTCACATCATTTATCTTTGTTGTATCGAGGGGTGGTAAATTGCTCTTGATTTTCTTTAGCAACCCCGATCAAGGCTTTTGCTTTAGCTCGGGCTTCTCTTAATACCAAGTCCGGATCAGGCAGATGTAGCTTGAAAAAGAAGACATGTTCAAATATCAGTCCACATAAATCTTACTGGTTGTAGATTTTTGTTTCAAAATAAGGAGTAGGGTGGTGATAAAATATAGTAATTAAATGTGTTGAACAGTAAATAATAGCTACAGTCAAAATACATACCACGGGGATGTTATACTTTGAGGGTGCCGGTGCTTTCTTTTTTGCAAAATCGCTGATAGTCCCACATTTTGCTATTCCATCAACCCAAAAGCCTTCATAAAGCTGTCCAGTATCTGCAAAGAAGAACTTTCCACTTCCATTCTTCTTGCCACCCTGCCAGGCACCTTCATGCCAGTTTCCATTTTCTTTGACACAAATGGGAAAGTCATTGTCTAATATTCACTATAGTCATTTGGCGATCTAATCTATTTTAGACAAATATATATAAAGGCAGTAACACTCACCAAATCGAATGACGCCCTGTCCGTGGTTCAAACCATGCTTCCACTCTCCCTCATAGATGTCACCATTCCTGTAGTACATCCGGCCCCAGCCACTTCGATAGCCTTCACTCCATTCTCCCTCATATACAGCTGAGTTGCCGTAGAAGAATGTCCCAAATCCCTTCAGAGGTCAGGAAGAATGTGTGATATATGATGGAAGGTATTATTCTGTTTTAGTGTGAAATACTTACATGTTTCTTGTCATCTTTCCATTCGCCGCAGTACTGCCACATCTTCTCGTTGGTTCCTGGGATTAGTACAGTGTAGGTGCCATACCCATCACGTTTTCCACATTTCCACTCAC
This sequence comes from Brotula barbata, assembly GCA_900303265.1. Lineage (NCBI taxonomy): Eukaryota > Metazoa > Chordata > Actinopteri > Ophidiiformes > Ophidiidae > Brotula > Brotula barbata. The sequence goes on from OMNV01013877.1 coordinate 132,342, forward strand.
CGTCATAAATGGCACCTTTCTTCCATATATGAGTTCCCTTCCCTTGAGAAAACAAAGCAAAAAACATATAAGCAATGCCACAGGCAAAATCAGTCATGATTCACAAATTTGGAAAATGAAAAGTTGTTTGCATCTTCTCTACAATTTCTTACCATGCTTCTTGTTGTCCAGCCACTCTCCTGTATATTCATTTCCATCCACCCAGTAAACTGTATGCCGCAGACCACATTTCTGTGCCTTTTTGTCCCACACTTTGGACAAAGGTTGACTCTTTGGCGGTGTCTTAAAAAATGGCATGGCTTGTTCTCGGTGTGACTAAAAACCTACGACATAGTCTCATATTAGGCGAGTAGCATTGTTGTTTATTTTCAGGCAGCTGCTGGTCAAGTGACTAGGCACACCTGAGTGTGATGTCAGTCTCTGCAACTGTTAACTTGAGAGTTGTTGTCACTGTATGTGGCATCACCACATGTGACATCATCTTATTCCTTCATGTTAACTATATCATCATTCACACAGGTAAGGATTACTACTTTAACTCTATACAGTGGACACACTGCCAAATCATAAATCATATTACACACTTATACATATTACAGAGAAATGACAAGAAGCATGAATCCAAATATTAATCTGGACACATGAAGCCCTCACTATTAGACATAATTGTGCTTCATAAATGTTCATATTTGTCATAATTCAAATTCAATATAAACATTTAATTTACATGAGCATTTTGTATAATATAGCCTCACTTAGCTAAAAAAGTAATCCCAAAAACATTACCTTAAAAAAGGGTTTCACTAGACTATGTTTAAGGAAACTTAAACACAAACGGTACATTAATATGCAATGATATATTGGACCCCTGGCCTCTCCTAACACAAATTCACATTCAATAATAATTTTAAAAAAGCACAATAGAAATGCTGCAATGATAAAAGCATACAAACCGATTAGTAACTGGATACACTTTAAAGCAAACATTTCATGGGTTAATAACTAAGGATAAACATAACGGACCTTTTCACACCAGTAACCCATTTAGAATTTAATATGCCACATACAAAAGTAAAAAAGCACTAATATCTTATAAATAAAGTAAATCCATTACAGAAAAATCTTTTAGTTATTAAACTATGTAATTTGAGAATCTGATTAAAATTCTTTTTATTCTCGATGTGTTGGGTATCAGTAGCATCATTTTACCCATGATGCATTTTGATTTATTTGGTACGGGCGCGAGGGTGGTGAACACATTCCTTTCTTTGTATTGTTAAAAACTTAACCTTCAGTAGAATTAAAAATAAAAACCTGACTGTTTAGTAAGTGAGCTCATGAGTGGTTACGTCGGAGATGAAGAGGTTAAGTAAGTAACAAATGCTCGTGAATGTGTTGTTTTAAACGAAGCACATTGATAGCATCAGCCTCACCTGAGTAGAATATAAAGTCGAGAAGACCAAAGCAGTCGTACATGAGCAACATGCCGAAACAAATCTCTTACGTCACTGGGTTAAATCCGGCCATGCAGTTCAGCCAGTTACATACTAAAAAAACAGAAAGTTCTGAGGAAGAGTTCTGTGAAAGCTTTGGCGAGTCCGTGAAGCGGAAAACGTAAACATTCTTCGTATCCTAGCAACTACACTGTTTCCTGAATCAGGTGCAACGCCAAGTAACATTCAGTGAAATAAAATGTTTAAAGCTAAAAAAAATTTTAAAAATAAAGTATTTATGAAATGGATCTGAGTATTGATTTACTTATTAATTATGGATGCGCCACGTATTATATATCTAAATTTCAGCCATATGTGACAATCGACACAGCGTTATGTAAATTCAAGAAAGATAATCGTAATTAATATAGTGTAAAAGTGTTTTTGTTAACGAACTTTGTAAAAGAAAACCTTATTAATTAAAAAAACAAAAACAATATTACACTTTCTTTATGTCTAAGTAATTCAGGTTCATCTATATTGAATATCAGCGAACGTCAGCGCACGTTTCCGTTGTTATGAGACAGATAAGAATCGAAGTTGGTAATAAGACATTTGTGTTATTTCAAACGTTGTCTTTTTGGTGTGTAAAGTTGTGCTTTTAAGAAGAATCCCCGGTGAGTAGGTTCCGTTGCCGGCAGTGCGCATGCGCCGTACTTGCTGGTCGGTAGAAGAGTCGTCTTTGAGTGTGGACGCTGTGTACTGTGAAGCTGACCCGAGGAGAAACATTTGGGGCTAGAAACTTCATTATCCACAGGGGCAACATGTCCACACAGAGGTTTCAGACGGAATGGGAGGAAATCGACCAGGAATATCAGCAATTACAGGTGACAGGATAACACGAGAGACACGTACAGAGAACATCTTGATCCATAGTTGTTAGTTTAGATTGTGTAGCATGTCATGGATGGTGATGATGATGAAGATGATGGTGGTCGTGATTGTGATGGCGCTGGTGGTCGTTGGCGTTTTCAGCTCTGAGCTAACGGGGCCACGTCTGCGATCTGGTTCAAGATTCATTGTCGTTCACCTTTGGCGTGGCAGGAGTATCTGTGTGCTATGCTAACGTTAGCAGTTGTCTTGCTGCTAATTTGCTAACATACAGTAATACAGACTAATATAAGCTCAAATGTTGTTAAAGGTAGTTAGAAATGGGAAGGTGGTTTCACGCGTGTGCTAGCGTTGGTTTTGTGAGCTAATGTATCTTAAACAAGGATCTTAACAATATAACAGACATTAGATAGCAGGCTAGCACGTAATAACGTGAGAGTTGGTTGATTATGACAGAAAATCGCTTGATTATGGAGCATATACACACTGTCTGGTGCCCTTGTGGTCTGTGCATCAGCTGAGATATGGAGCTGTGATGCCATTAAATCTAAAATGTGGAGCTGCTCCACAGAGAATGCAGTAATAGATGATGATGAACGTGGCTCTCATTTATCCAGGGAATGTCCTCGGGAAGATCTCACACTCTGGTGCTGAACTACAGTATTAGGACAGTACAAAATCTCAGACGTAATCCTCGTATGTTTGAAGAGACTTTGTCATTCTCACACTTTTAATAAAATATTGTTAACATTTCAATTGTCTGGGTTACCCTTCAGTTGATGAAAAGTGTACTTACAATGAAAATCACAGTGATTAAGTGAGTTTGCTTTTCTCCGTCAATGAAATGACAACAGCAACTTGATTAGTCTATTTAACTGGCTGACCAAGCAACAGAGAGTAAATCATTAGATATCAAAAAACTATCAAACATTTGTTCATCACACCCAAAGACCTGGTGCTTTCTGTCTGTCTCTGCAGTACCAGTTTGAGGATTTTACTAGGAACTCGTGACACATTTTTCAACACAGATTAATTGACAACTAAAATATTGTTTAGTTAGCCTTTGTACATTGTGTTCTTTTTTGTCAAATTGAAAACAACTGGCATTCCTTGTCATGTGTAGGAAGATCCAAGTCTGCGTTGTTATGAATGTCAACAGTTTGTTTTTCAAGCGGTTGTTACTCGCCTCATTCCGTATTTGTTTGCTCACCAGGAAACCCACAAAGTGTACAGACAAAAACTGGAGGAGCTGACGACTCTTCAAGCAACCTGCAGCAATGCCATCAGTAAACAGAGGAAATGCCTAAAAGACCTCAGGCACAGTTTGGCCAAGTAAGTGGTTTTTGAATCCAGATTAGAGACAAACCATTTCCTTTTTATCAACGAAGAATTTATTGTTTTTGCCCACAGTATCGGGGGACGGTTTTTCGTTGCCTTCCAGATGTGCTCTTGGCAAAATGTCCAAATACACCGACACACAGCTTAGCTAAGTTATCACCAGCATGCTGTGACAGTGTCATCCTCCTGCTGTTTTAGAACATGCAACTGCATACATAACTAGTAGAGCGCCTGCATATTTATGTAATTAAGTAAAAATAAAAATGACAAAAGAATTGTGGCATTTTTTTGAGGTCATCCATACTTGTGCATATCAGTACCATAATCTGGTATTGACATGCACATCCCTCATGTATACCCACAAACAAGCACATGCAAAGGGTTTTCAACATGTCATCCTGTGTTTTATTCTCTCTGACCTTTCTTCACAGGTGTGCAAAATCTTGTGACGATAAAGAATTAAAACTAATAACAGACATCCAAACGCAAATCAAAGATAAAGAAAATGTTTTCTTTGATATGGAAGCATATTTGCCAAAGAAGAACGGGTGAGAGTGCTTTTTCTTGTCATAAATCCTGCACGAGGATGTTTCACTCAGCACCACGCATAATGACTAAGCTCTGTTTATGAACTGTTTTCAGTCTCTACCTGAATTTGGTCCTGGGCAATGTAAATGTAACACTTCTCAGCAACCAGGCAAAGTATGTGATCCTTCTGCAGGTTTTGAGATTTTGGGCTTGTGTCTTCCTTTTAACCACTCCTTTTCTTATCTTCAATTTCAATTCATCCGCACAGATTTGCGTACAAAGATGAGTATGAGAAGTTCAAGCTTTATATGACAATAATCCTGATGTTCGGGGCCATAACCTGCCTCTTCTTTTTCAATTATCGGTGAGTTAAATTTTCGCCCTCTCTGTCAGCGATGTTGTAAGTTCTGAAAATCTTAAAAATGGCTAAATCGTTCCTTTTCTTTTTTGTTCAGTGTCACTGATGAAATTTTCAACTTTTTGCTGGTATGGTACTACTGCACACTGACAATAAGGGAAAGCATCCTCATGAGCAATGGCTCCAGGTATGTACCATATACTCAACTGTAATAATAAAATACAATATTTGATTTCTTTAAATACTTCTGAAGATGTTATGTAGTTATAACTTGTTTCTGTATCTTTTTCTTCTTTTAATGGCCTCTTTAGGATTAAAGGCTGGTGGGTGTCACACCATTATGTGTCCACCTTTCTATCAGGTGTTATGCTTACCTGGTGAGGTTACTCTTTTTCCTATTGGTCTATTCGTATTGATATTTTTAGCCATTTGACCAACATGTATGTGTAAGCACACTATACTTACAGGAAGTGTTGGTTCCTTTATTGCATTTAGTTTGTGTTTAATACTTTGTCTCCCACAGGCCAGAGGGGCCCATGTATCAGAGGTTCAGAAGCCAGTTCCTTGCTTTTTCCATCTATCAAAGTAAGATTTTTTCATCTGGTTACCAGATAATATATTCAAAATATCTCAACATTTTTGGACCCAGTGTACAACGAAACAATCTTACCCCAACCAAGGTCATTCTTGCCCCAACATTGCATGTTTTATACTAGTGTCAAAACTGCAGATATTATCAGTCTGTGATACCACAGTATGACTGTGATTGAGTGTCACGGGCAGGATCACGTAACTGTAACATTTGCTAAGTGCTGAAATAACCTTAAGAATTTTTTTATTCTGGTAAGACCCATAGGAAGTTAAATACCAGAGCCCATTTCCTGCAAGCATGACAAATCCTTAGTTCTTGGAGGCAGCGAAGTGGTAAAAGAGCCACATGAGGAGCTGACACACTGAGGCTAATATAAAAAGATGACACTAAATGGATTCTTGGTAATGGATAGGAACAGTTAAGAGTCTTAATGAAGACACATTTCATTAATTGGTGCAGGGTATGAGTCATATCACGAGCGTGTGTTCTCTGACGTTTCTCTTGGATGATTCAGCACTGTCTGCCATAATATAGATGCATTTATATTAAAACAGTTACATAATCTCACAATTTCAATGACCTGTTTGTCATCTCAGTTGCCTACGGTGTGTAATCCTATGTTTTTATTCTTATTCCACGTGTTCTTCAGGCTTTGTTCAGTTCCTCCAGTATTACTACCAGAGCGGGTGCCTATACAGGCTGCGAGCTTTGGGCGAGAGGAATCAGCTGGATCTCACAGTGGGTTAGTTGTATTCTATTTTTGGATGCATTCATGTCAATCCTTTGAACTCTTGGGCCATCTGTGACAGCATGTCTGGAAATTAGGCTAAAGGTGAGACAGCTGTTACAGATGTCAGACTAACTTGAGTAGAGTAGGTGTGAAGACATTTTTCCCTAAAAACAACTGGGTAACAACAGGGATTTGTGCATTACACTGTATAATTTAATTCTGAGATCATCTGTGTCTCTGCAGAGGGCTTTCAGTCGTGGATGTGGCGAGGCCTCACTTTTCTGTTGCCTTTCCTCTTTTTTGGCCATGTAAGTTACAACTTACAATTTTCTACTTTCCCTGTGTTTTTTGATCTTGAAATGTGCTGTCTATGAATGCGCTCTAGGTTTCCTAGAAGAATCTAACACGCGGGTCAAAAGCAGTGTTTCTCATGAATTAAAAAAAGAAGGACAAGGTTCAGGACGTCAGGTGCTTGGATTACCAAAGTGTTCAGGTCCAAAATAAAAGCTTTTGTCTCTTCTTCCCTCACAGTTTTGGCAGCTGTACAACTCAGTGACCTTGTTTCGCTTAGCAAGACATGAAGACTGTAAAGAATGGCAGGTAAAGATCGGAGAATGGATACAAATGGATCTTTTGGATGTTTTGACGATTGAGTTGCATTGACTGCCTGTTTCTTGACTGGAGTATATCAAATGAAATTATTATGAAATTCTATCTCACAGTCAGTGTATTTTTGAATTTCTTTGAAGTCTGCTTGTAGCGTGGAAGAGAGTTTTGTCCTCTCGCCCACATTTGTTGTAGGATTTCAAATTAATCATAGAGGGTTAACACGACTACAGTTACAACCTGACATGATTTGTCTTGAGACTAAAGGCATTTTCTTCTTTCAGGTATTTATGCTGGCATTGACATTTCTTGTCTTATTTCTGGGAAATTTCCTCACCACTCTGAAAGTTGTTCACCAGAAAATTCAGAAAAACCAGGAAAAAGTGCAAAAGCAGGACTGAGAATAACGGACAGCTCAAATCATGTTAACGGCCAGTAATCCTGAAGTGAAACGCACAATAGCCGAACAGACCCGTAACAGTAGGATTTCCCAGGAGAGGACCAACCTGAAACCACTGATTTTGTTGGGCGTCGATGACTGCAGCGACATTGAGCCAGAGGCAACCGGCTTTTGTTTTCCAGTGACTTGTTGTTTTTGTTGCACAGTCACAAAGCAGCGTGGTTTCCACCTTACAGAAGCATCACTGAAAGCGCTTTATCCTGTACATAAAGTGTCATCTAGAAGAATGTGTCTCTTTGGCGGATTGTGTTTGTGTCTGTGCATGAATTTGTGAGAGAGCCTGTGTTCAAATGATATGCAAGCAGAAGAGGAGGTCGGTAACGTGGCCTCAAAGATCAGTTTGTAGTTTGCCTTTGATGACTGACATTTGTCACGTAGATGCTTCATACTTTTGTGAAGTAGTAACAATTCGTAAAATTTTATGCTCCCTTTCTAATTTTCCACGTTTAGAACTTATTAACTCCTTGTGCTGTTTTACAAATCCACGCATTTTTCTTTCTTTACAAGACAAATGTAGGTCCATGAGTTCAGAAAAACAAACCGATACAGCAACACTAATGGTGTGTAAGTGCTGAGACAGCAACACTGTTCCTCCTATCAGGAGGTTAGAAAAGCCATAAAGTCTAAGTGGAACATCGGGTCATCAGAACCAAAACGTACTGTATGTGGAATGTTACTTAAAATTCCTTCTAATTCCCTCACAGCAATTACACTGGACATTGCTCTTCTAATTTTATCATCCTAATGTTAACCAACTATTTAACGGTCTTTGTCTCGCTGGTGTAATTGGCTTCCATCTTGTTGAGCGTTTTGCCACAATGACTTGAAGTAAGGAGAAATATCAAAGTCTGGGTCTGTTTTTACTGTGATTCAAGAAAAAACAACAACCAGGTAGCTGCGATCTTATGTGAATTTTACAAATGATTTATGATAAAAGTGCTGCTATTGCTGCTGGTACTGTAAGACTATTATTCAGAATGATGATGAAAATAAAATGGATTGTTTTTTTTATAATATATACATATTAAATATGTATAAGGGCGAATGTGTGGCCAACGCCTGAAGTTTTAATCTCGTTTGCCGTAGTTTTGTCTGGTTCACATGAGTTGATCACATGGTGTCAGGTCTCTGCTGCCTTATTCTACCTTCAGCCTGTCATGGCAGAAACATCCTGTTGATTTGTTTTTAAGATCCAAAGACAAGCGTTACATTTATGTCATGCACCACAATACCATCATGCTCCTGAACAGAAGCAGTATTATTTATACGTGAATTTTATGGGGAGGAAACTCAAGCATGGCGAGTCGCAGATCAAAATGTTGCACAATACAACTTGATTTCCTCATGTCTATAATGTAGCTGATGTTGAAACGTTACCATCATTCCTCTCAAGACTGTATCAGGTGCCTGAATGTGATCCATAAGATGGCTTCATTCTCATTCTGTGTAATATAGTTGTAAACTAAAATAAATTGAATACTCATTAATATTATGGACGGTCGTGTTTTTATTGTGAATATAACAGCTTCCCCACAAACGTTAGATTGTTGTACCTCGGATGCGCTACATGACAGGCCCACAGCCACTTGACGCATTTGGATATTCCAACACTAGTGGGCGCTGTTGGTAAACATAAGAGACCCGCGTCAAGTTGGGACAACCGTATTTTATTTCACCGGTGATAAATGACCTCTTCTGGGTGGAATGATCCTGGTATGAACAGGATCACGGTAGAAAACTACCATGATACTCAGAATAATGATCGTAATTCTACTAATGAGCCAGAAAGGCTCGACATTCCAAAAAATATATATTCTCAAAACAATACAAAATTCTGTCTGTAAAACTAAAAAATACAAATATACATGTTTTCATACCATACCACACATTGAAGAGGAGGTGCTCTGTCGTTGATGTAACTGAAAGGTAAAATATGTCCATAATGCAGACCCACAGCTCTTTGTTATTGCTAAATTTCTATAGTCTTTCCTGTTGCATCAACAGAGGCTCTCTCCTATAACTGTAAAGAATCGTGCGCTGACAATGAAGCTACACCAACACAGTTACCAGAACTGAGCTGTGTTTTCTGAAGCTGTGGTTATGCAATGATTTGTCATATCTCCGGTCTGTATATGTCCATCCACCATGAAGAGACACTTTCATGTCCTCCAGTCTGTGTCCTCTTGTTGACTTTATAAAAAGGTACATTTCTTTTTCCTCTTCTTGGTCCTCTGATTGTTTTTTACCGATAAAGCTGTTTTGGTGGCCTCTCTGAAAACGTCCTCCACGTTCTCCCGGTACTTGGCCGAACACTCCAGGTAGAGCTTGGCGTTCATCTGCTGCCGGGTCTCCTCACCCTATAGGAACAAACGAACACGCTCAAGATTATTCTGAATGGAAAAACAGGTTTAGGATAAAATGTTTCACATGTATTTGAGAGGAAATATGAAACTCATTGTTATGAGATCAGTTCTGTTATTTTATTTTGCTTCCTCTTTTGTATTAAAGTCCACACTCAGAACATCAAACAATAGCTCAGCTTTGGACTCTTACCTGTGTGTAAGTGATAGGATCCTGGTTCATGGCCTTCAGCTTCCTCATACACTCTTTGTCCTTCCTGAGGTCAGTCTTACAGCCAATCAGGACAACCGGTGTGTCCGGACAGAAATGCTTCACCTCTGGGTGCCACTGGGTGCAAAGGTGTTTTTTAAGTGTTTGTTTTCTTAAATATCACATGTTGCTCAGGCTTAGCACACCTTTGAAGAGCATTGACTCCACACAGGGTCAATGTTCACATGCAGACTGAGCCATAGGAGCTAATCATAGCCATAATAACACAGCCTACACCTGCATACCAGGCTCTAACAATGATTTATCAGACTGAACCTGAAACTCTGGTTAAACTTTGCTTCTCAGGAACTTCATGACACTTTATCATTGCACGGTTGTGTGTTTACCTTGATCGTGACATTCTCAAAACTGGTGGGATTGGTCACATCAAAACAAACTAAAATCAGATTGGCCTCTTGGTAGGAGAGCGGCCGTAGTCGATCGTAGTCGTCCTGCCCTAAAGGAAACCAACATTAAAAAGGCGTCTTTATTTCAGCGCTTGTTCGTGAGTGTAAATTCAGATCAGGACTGTTCCAAAAGTGCCAGTCTGAGCATCGAGACGTATGTTGCATTCTAGATATATAAACCACATCCTGACAACAGCTTCCTTTTCCGCTGAAGCAATGGTACACAAGATAAACTGCTAACTTGTAATGCCATATCTTGTCCTGGGTGTGAAGACACTCAGACAGTTCTCATGTACCAAAGCGGCAGCAAGGCCTCACAGAAATGCAGATGATTTCCCAAAGTGTGCTGATGGTTTACTGGAAACACACAGAGAGGCTGCAGCTCCATGTTTATATCAGGCAGAGTAGAAGTAAAAGTAATCTGCACATCACTAACCTCAGCTGTTAAATCACTCTACAGAACAATATTTTACTTTTTTTTACAGACGCTACAGAACATCTGTAAATAAAGTTGGTTAGAGGTGTTGTGACTGAAACCACAGGGTTTTGCTTGAAGACACCCTTTACCACTTCCTCTGTCGGAGGGGCTGCAGACGCTGCATGGAACTCTCGGCAGCTTTCAATAAAAAGCGAGCGCACAGTGGAAAGCACTTGATCTTCGACGCCTTCAGAGACAGAAATTTTCCACTGCAATTAAATCAAGGTCGACCTTTGACTCATTATACCTGCATTTAATCAAGAATGTTCACATTCCACTCAGCAAACTTAACATCCAGTCAAGTCAACGGTGCTGTGAAATAACAGAGGCTAGACACTAAATGACCAGGGTTCACTGATGGTTATTTCTTACCAGCTGTGTCATAGAGGTTGAGCTTGATCTCCTTCCCGTTGATACACGTGGTGGAGACATATTTTTCAAACACTGATGGGGCATATTTCTGTTATTGACACACAAAAAGGAAAAAATAATAATATATGATATCTGGTTAAAGTGACATTAACTCATATTACTGCCCCATATTGTATAATATCATATATAAACACTTTTTCACAGATATGACGAGGGACAGAAAGCTGACTGTAAATTACAGCACATGACACTGAAATTCTTCTTACCTCTGGAAAATCACCTTCAGCATAAACCATCAGCAGAGACGTTTTCCCACATGCTCCGTCTCCCACAATAACAATTTTGAGTTCTGTCTTTTTGGACGTACCATGGTTTTGTGTCATTTCGCCTTAGAGAAATCCAACAATTGCCAGGAAGTGCGAGGTCGAAATTACTCCATCAGAATTAAATTAAATAGATGACAAATCCTCATTCATCATCACTACAGGGAAGGCCGAGATGATTTACAGGCAGTCGAAGGAGAGGAACAGATGATCCTCATGTTTCAGCAGGTAATTCTAATCACCACTTCCTGTTCCTGTCACACTCAAGCTGTTTCCAATTGACCTCAACACTTGTCTGCCGTCCCATCATCACTTTGCTCACTGACAGCATCTCCGTGTAACAGTCTAGCTGCTTCCTCTATCGCACGCTGGCGAGCTTCATTTTCTGGGCGGGTACTCAATCTGAAGCACTGCCTACATATGTGTATGTGTTAACAGTCTGATTCAGAATTTACATCCATACAATTCATAAAGTTTATATGAAATACGACTAATGTAAGCCTCAAAAGATGAAGTTCTCCCACTGAGGTCTCACATGTAAAGCCACTGACTGTGAAATGTAGACTGATAATGTGTGTTTCCTCTTAACTGTTAGGTGAACTTTAAATTTTGTAACATAATCCCTTCCTTTTAGATTTGCATAAATAACAAGGATGAAGCAGAATTGTTCTTTGTTTAAAAAAGAACAAGTGATAAAATTATTGCAGCTCAAAGTGAACATATAAAGCCATCTTCTTCTTTCCTCTCTATTTTTTAGCCACACGGGTTTTTTTTTATTATTATGCACAGCCCTAATTATATAAATGTGAAACATCTGTTTAATAACCAAACAGCCACAAACGGATCCATTTTCATGAATGGATCCATTTCATTAAATTAATTAAACTCTATTTAACAGGCCAAGGTATCCAAATGTACCAAACAAATATGGATTCATTCTGGGGAAATCTGTCTAAAATTATAATACAATTAAAATAAAATAGAAACATAAGGAAAATTCAAAATGCCATAGCTTCAAAAAGTAAGGGTTACTAAAATAGATGTAGGTTTATAATAACTGTCAAATCAATTATGAGATTTTTGCCTTTTCTACACAGTCTGCTCAATTATCATGAATATGGAGTAGATTACTAATGTGAAAAGGCCCATTAAACTGATCAAAAATCTCAATTTAAATATCCCTGAACTTTTTGTTTTTAATTGTACTTTATAAAAATTTTTTTTACCA
>OMNV01013877.1:144715-164064 GCA_900303265.1 Brotula barbata
ATATATATATATATAGGTAAAGAGAGATTTCAGGCAATGACATCATTACTTGTGCAAAATCGTGTATTGGACTTCCTGTATAGCTTATACTTGCTCCTATCTAAATATCTTATATATATATATATATATATATGGAGAGAGAAAGAGAGAGAGAGAAATTTCAGGCAATGACATGATTTCTTGTGCAAGCTCATGTATTGCTCCTGGACTTCCTGTATAGCTTATACTTGCTCCCATATAAATATCTTGTATACTGTATATATACAGTAAATACAGTAAATTGATTCAGACAACTGCTAAAACATTTAAGTTCCCTATGTGGCCTGGGTCCATACCGGACAGATTATAGTTGCATGATGTATCATTTCCTGCTTGCAATTACAAATTTGTTCCATGTTTCTGTTGTGCAATTATTGTGAGCACAAATCCTTCAGCTCCTACGCTGATTCTCTTCTGCTGCTCAGTGTGTACAGTCAGCTTCTCCTGTCCAACAGAATACTAATGAGGAGTATACGTTAGCAGGTGTGTAACCTCACTATACTGTGTAAATATGAGTCGTTGATAAAGGAGATACAGCAGATTGTGTGGTATGACTGTGTTTCCTCTTCACTGGTATGTCCTTTTATCAGAGGTGTGTAAAGTCAGTAGTATCTGCCGAGGCCAGCCATTGTGTTGATGTTAATACACTAAACCTGTCTTGCATATAATGTAAACATGATTCAGTCATGTTATTCATTTGTTTTAAGTATCTGTGTCATTGCGTTTTTTTTTTAACCACCTGGCTATCGTCCTCTTTAGTCATACAATCCAGATCCGCTCGCTCTACTAGTTAACCTGATCATTGAACAGTACATGCTAAACTGTGTTATCAATGAAACCTGTACCTGATAAGACTTTACATGTCTGTAATATCAACTGATGTTGTTTGGTTACAGTGTGTGTCATAAGACAGCAGATCAGTGGGTAGATAAAGGAGAGGGACGGCAACGGCTTTGCTTATGAAATGACTGTAACATTTCACGACTACATTATTTACCGCCGGGTATAAGCTTTTAATGCAGGGGGGAATTTCCAATTAAGATAAAAAAAAAAAAAAAACTGCTCCTCAGACATCAGTGGTGGGAAAAGGTGGAGCCAGTGTGGTGGGTGGAAATGCTGAATATCTGAGAAAACTATCCCTTTAAGGCTAGGATGGCTGTCCTTTGTGTTACTGGGGAAAAACACCATCATATTTAAAGCATTTTTACCTCAGCACTTCTACAGCAGTGAAATGTTTGCTTTGGGACTGGCTTCACTAAACAAATTAGCAACAGCAATTTTCAACTACCACATACGCCTTATGTACACCTTGAGTGTGTGTGTGTGTGTGTGTGTGTGTGTATATATACAACATAATATATACATATGGATATGAATAGTGATACATTATAACAAATTGTTTTGGGGTATTTTATCTTTAACATTATTTTTTATTTCAGTAAAATGACTAAGGCTATGTTTGAACTGCTTTGCCCAACACTTAACTGCTTGAAAAATAGTTTTATCTTATCACTTGCAGCAACCTGGTGTGTTTTACTGTAGACTGTTATGGACACTGTATGACACTATAAAATACTGTTAACAGGAATTGTAACCTGTAAAAAAAAAAAAAAAATCTTTCAGTTGCCACAATAATAACAAAGTATAAAAAGTGTGTACAGTATATTTATTCATACATCTCAGAAAAAGACAGTGGATCATATTATCAAATAATTAAGACTCATAAAACTACAGCTATTGCCCAATATCTACACATGCAAATGTGTGGGACAGCAAACATGCAAACAGTTAAGAGTAAAATATGAATAGAAGCTGTCCCTCCTTTGAATAAAAAGAAATACAATACCGCCATGCTGCATAGTTGAAAATAGCAGAACAATAGGAATAAACACGATGCGTCAAGGATGGCTGCTTTGTATCTGTCCGGATGAAAACGTAATGTTCGATAGGAACCTGGCTTATGAGACTCCACCACAAAATGTCTTTAGTGTCAGCCAAAAAAAAAAAGTATATGGCTCTTTGACAGTGTATGGTGTACAATTCATGAAAAAAATTCACAATGATAAAAAGAGAGTGCTTGTTTTAACTTACAATAGAATAGTGTCAATACGAATAAAAACATATTTTTGTCCCGTAGCTGTACAAGGTATCCATAAGCCATTTTCAATAAACAACAGACAAAGATTTTTTCCCGAAAAATAGTGTTTTATCGCCGTGTAGGACATCTGTCCTGCAGAAAAGAGGTCAGTCTTCAGTGTGGAATATTCCAGTGTGTCAGCGCGTATAACGCATCATGGCGCAGCCCACCGGGGAGGGTTTTTTAACCCAAAGGCCTATAAATAACCTCACAAGATCAGACCGCAAAAGTATTGCTAAAACCGACATTTTGTTATTATTACACATTTAACCTCCTTCTACGCCGTCTCATTTCCTACATTTCCCTGAGGCTATGGGTGTAAGTGAGGGTTGTGTTGTTGAGCCTCATGACCTGCAAATGGAGGAATGCGCGCCGTAAGCAGTCGGTGGTGAGAGAGGAGAACCAGGCAAACAGGCCTCTGACACGCCGGCTGCTTTTGTTGCTTCCAGCCCTCGTGCCTACTGTTCACAGCTCACATAGGAAAAAAAAATATTAATGCGCGATCAAGGGCACAAAGGGAGGTCTATTTTCTCTAGCTCCCATTTGCTGAACACAAGATGGCGTCGGATTTAGTTTGTTTGTCTCTTGCTATGTATTTTCGTCTCGTTAACGCTCGTACACTCAGTGCGCAGTGAGCTCTGTTTCTCGCGAACGGGACGCCAGAGATCACGAAGCACCCCCCGTTTTAAACCTTTCACCCACATACAACAACAACAACAACACCAGTGCGGCGGAGGAATCTGTTGACCTTATATGGTAGTGTGGAGGTGGTGCGGCGCGCCCGAGCTCTCATGGCAACTGTCCAGCAGTATCAAATTACTGTCTTTGCCAAGGCAAGTCAGGCAGGCTGTAAGCGAAACGTAAACCCCTCTTCTACACACGCAAATTTATTTATTTAGTTATTAAAAATATATACAAGTTTGTTACTAAATCAACCGGGTGTCGGTTAGTGTTAAGTTTGACGGTTGAATTTTCGAGTAATACCGAAACAGCCGCCCGGAAAACAGCTCATTTCTCCCTCCGAGTGAAAGAGCCTCACCCAGTAATGGCGCAGCAACATTTTACACCACAGTGCTGTCCTTTGTCTGTGAAGAAGCCATTTTGAGACAGAGAACAGCACAGAACCATAGACCAAGTACAGCTTTCACTCCTCTTACAGATATCATTGGATGCAGGGAAGCAGTGAAAAGTACAAGATTTCTCTCAATAAGACTCTATTTCTCCTTTAAGACTCTTGGATTACATGTTTTGAAAACGTGGCTGTAAGTTTCTAATTACAATATCAAACAGTTAATAAAAGTGAGTTACAGCTGTATTTAACAACATTCAATATTATTTTGGCACTGTTTTAATCACATTGTTTATGCTGCCTGTCCTCTGATAATATATTATAATTACACAATAGGTTAGATCTGACAAATTCAATTAAACAGCTCAAAATCCATTACCTTTCAGAACATTTCCTTGTAGGTTGTTTATGTGTGGTGTAAGATAAAATATATGTCGAAATGGACGACGTTATACCTGACTCCAATCCTGTCTTCAAGGAGAGAGAGAGAGAGAGAGGAGATGGTTTGCATATTGCCCACACAGATGATGCTTGAAGATGCATATTCGCTGGCTGATGTCTACCACTGATCAAAAAGCTGTAAGGGCGTTCGTGCTAATGGATTCCTTCTTTCTCTAGGAAGATGTCTTCCCACCCCTTCTTAATGCCATTATTAAAGGATCCGGAGATGGAGCTGAAAACATTCCTCCTGCCCCTGCGTTTAGGCCTGTTAAATGCATTTCACCAAAGTGCTGAGGTAAATATTTTCACCATCAGAGTTCTCCCGCCATCTATTTCCTCTGTGAGTTGTCAGGCTTGTTTGAGCCGCTGTTAAGACACTGAACAAAGCTGCCAGACTGGATTTGGTTAGAAATGTAAATATGCCCTTGAGGCAAGGTCACGTCAAAGGTTTACGTGAACACATTTGGCTATTAAATGGCAAGTGGAGAAACTACTCAATATCAAAGCCGTACAGTAATACTGGCACACAGCTGAGTAAGATGAATTTCAGGGTGCTGTGAGAGAAAAGCCCGGTTAAGTCATCAATCAAATGGGTCTTATCAATCAACTGTCAATTTCCAGGCAACACAATGACACTAATTTGCAAAAGGCCATTAGTTGCTCATGGCCTGCTTTCTGTCATTTGAGCAGTGGTACATAACCTGGACTGTAGGCTGTATTGTTCTACCAACATGCCACACATTTGAATACACTCTGCTAAAGTTACCATGATAATGCTGAAAAAATACTTAAAACACTTTTAATAACAATAACTGCATGCCTCATATCTTACAATGCTCAATGCCAAAAACTGATAAATGATTATAAAAGAGTTGCACTTACTCTTTGCTACTCATTTCCTATAAGGCCATAAGTGCAATGCCAGCAGTATGCCATTACACAATTTGTTAATTTCACTGTGTTTTTTCTCTAATCAACATCTCCAAAACTATAAAACAGTTTATTCACAACACTTGGTTTCTTTTCACTTAAGACACATAAATACTATGATATGGGTGTGCCATGACCTAGTTAAGACAAAGATGGATTCCAGGCAGAGGAAAAAAAGGCTCAAAATGTCACAGGGATTGCATCCAGCACATTATCTTCCTTCTTCTCAATCCTTTAAATGAGGAATCATAGTTTTATCATAGTCCGTGAGAGATGAGGAAATCAAGTATAAGATCCCTTTTGGAACAAAGGAAAGCCATATAGGCCATTGAGTCCTGTTAGAGGAAAATGGCAGTGTGCTCTCTGTTGAAGGACTCCTGAGCCGCTCCTCTAATAGCACACTGGTCCTCTGCTGCTGCGCTCTGATTGGCCCACGGAGCTGCTGCTGTTAACCAGCCAATTGCCCGAGCACTGCAAAACACCCGGCAATGTCACACAAAACACACTTTGTTAGGCAAAAGACACACACTATGCCCTATAACATCAAAAAAATAAAAAACAAATAACACCTATACCAGTTCAGGACAACGCAACTCAAATAAGATCCATGGTCGTTTAATCATAGTAAAAACTGTTACGTGTTTTGGGGCTATATCTCCTTTTGGGGAACGAGCTGGAAAAAGTAAATATTAACAAACTGTGGTGCCATGAATGATATAAAACACAGCTTGTTTGTTTTATTCAGATCCTAAAATCCTAATCTAATCCCATTAAATCTTCACTAAGAATAACCATTATCGACACAGCATCGGTGTAAACATTTTTGTTTATTTTATTTTTAAAAAGTGCCAACGGATATCCGCGGTTGTAAAGAACGTACATAAAACCGAAAATAACGTATTTTACAAGGCTTTAGCGCCAGTTGAGAAGGTATTATCCCTGTGTCTAGCTTGTGTTTGCCATTTAGGTAAAGACAATCGGTAGATTCAACACAAAATGATTTATGGTATGGCTTCACAAAACTATTACTGGGCAAACAGTAAACTTATTTATGTATTTAAATACTATGATTCTGATTGATAAAAACGTGTATATTTTACACGGGCGACAGAAACTTTAGGGAGCATTGTTAAGGAGAATAAATCTGTAACGAAAGTGCGGATAGCTGAGGAAACGGGCTAGCCTAGCGGTGTATTGTGGGAGAGACAGCAGCCACAGACCAGAGGCACACAATATGTGTTGGCTCTCGCCTAAAAGGAGGCAGTATTCTTCAAGCTAAATCATGTAATGTAAGCGGCGAAAGGAAAGCGATTTCGTCTTTTCGTCAATTAAAGAAAAATCTCTCGATCGGACGAAACATGTCCAAGCCCGGAGAGAGGAACAGATTGAACGAGGACCATGGCAGAAAGCAGAGTTCAAGTAAGCTGCTTCTTTTTTTCCTCTTTCACCAGCCCTCCTAATGCCTGTTTTCGGTGACTGGGATATACGCTAGGCACCGTTTTCGCCCGTAGTCGGGGCCAGCCTTGCCTCCAAAGTCATGCATGTGTGCCGTATGGGTGTTTGGAAGTGTCTACGTTGGTACGGGGACCGTGTGTTTAACGCTTCCTTCACCGTTGCTCTGCTCTTGTCGTTTCAGGTTTGGCAAACGGCATGGACAGTCATCCCGTCTGCGGCTCGACAGAGAAGCGGAGTCACCACTGGAGAAGTTACAAGTTGATCATCGACCCGGCGCTGAAGAAGGGATCCCACAAACTGTACCGCTACGATGGACAGACTTTCAACATGCCCGTAAGTGGACCGCCTCACAGCCAAACGTCCGCCGTTGGTGGGGGGAGACGCTACAATAGTAACCGAGTAGCCGACCTCCATGATGGGCTACAATGTGTTGGTGTTGCCGTGGCCGGCGGGACGCCACGGGCATGTCCCAGCAACTCGCACGGCGCGCAGTGTTTTCATTTTAACAACCACCGACCGGCAGAAGTACTCCGCAACAAGTTATTGCCTCCAACGTAGCATTGGGAAGGATAACATTGTGTCTCCCCTTTCACAGAACCCTGGGTTACCACCGGTGGACACCGTCCGGGACCCCAGGATCGGCCGTCTCTGGACTAAATACAAAGAGACGGACCTGCCTGTGCCCAAATTTAAGGTAACTACGCTGCCATTCCTAAGTTTTCCCTGTGGATGAGAGGGCTGTCAAAAGTTGCCAGACACACCCCCCTGACTGATGAGTAAATCGGATGAGTCGTGAGTGGTCGGAGGGTTGTTTTATTTGAAAGGAGCACCCATGAACCCATGTGTGCTGAAATTCTGGAGGATATACTCGAAGGACTGAATTGTCATGCTGGATCAGACTGACGCGCACGCTTTCTTCAGCGGCTGTTCAACGTGCAGCTGTCAGTAATGGTCCACATGGTGTCATTTTAATCCCAAACCACACGTAACATCATTCCGTTCTCTCTTTGTAGATCGATGAGTGGTATACCGGCCCCGTGCCTCCAAAGGAGGTGACATTCGCCAGGCTGAACGACAATATTCGGGAAGGATTTCTTACCGACATGTGCAAAAAAATCGGAGACATCGAGGAAGTTGAGATTCTGTACAACCCCAAGAACAAGAAGCACCTTGGAATAGCCAAAGTTGTTTTCGAGAGCGTCAAATCCGCCAAACAGGCCGTGCAGACGCTCCACAACACGTCTGTTATGGGAAACATCATCCACGTGGAGCTCGATCCCAGAGGTAAACACTGCTACTCACACAAGGAAACACCTGTATCATGAGCCGATCAGCACTAGCACATGAGACCTGTACAGCAGGAATAAAAATATACATAGTTTAACGTTTCATTGTCAGATTTATTAGGCGGACAGCAGTCACGTGCTAACATTTATGTGCGTTGCCTGGTAACGTGGGATAATTGAATTTCATTGAAAGTTATCCTTCTCCCACAAGCCCAGAGCTGAGAGTACCGTGTACTCCCACAGAGCCTCATTTTACACCTGTAAACAAACACAGACCGCTTTACCTCCTATTGTTTGCTTTAGTGAGTCAGTTTTAATAACAAACATCTTAATTTCAGTTGGTTTTAGCCTGTAAACTTACTCTTTGTGACTGTCTCAGATGCAAAAAGGCACTCACTCTGCTGTTCACTTTAGTACAATAAAACTAAATTTGTTTGATAATCAACAACTGTTGTTCTGCAATGGAATTATACAGAATTATGGATGGTTTTACATACATTTTATGTATTAGCTGGATTAACTTTCTCTGCTGTTGGGCTTTTTTTTCAAAATGCATTTTTAAGATAACATAATTGGATAGTAGCACTATAATGTATATTGTACATATTAACAGTACCCTGAAAATTTTTATTTCTGAATCCAGCCTGACACATACGGCATGAGGCAATTTAGTTTTGAATAGAACTGAACATTAAGATCATTTTGCTAAGAAACTAATCTCTGATTATTACATTCATTGATTGTCAAATTTAAAAAAAGAAAATACTGAAAATGCCAAGCAATGTCTTCACATTATTTTGTTTTATCAACAAATGAGATTAAATTGGACTCACAATGAAAGCCGGAACCAACAAACATCCCATTGTAATTGACGATGATTATGCACTCAAGTAATTTTTTTAAATGTTTGATTATTTACTGCTTTTTAAATTCTATATTTCAGACTTAGTTGGAATTTTTCAATTTAGTTTCAGACCAAAGAAAAGTTGATATTGGCATACATTGCACAAAATACTTACAAAATGCTGAAAGTAAAGTAATCCATGTCATCATATGTTGCCTTTCAACAAACATTTGTTTTTTGACTCAGCTACCACATTTAATCACTGTCATTCAAACAGTGCCACATTGTATTCATCCAGTCTCTCGTTTTGCCTTTTCCCCATCCCCGCAGGTGAGAATCGCCTCAGGTACCTCGACCTCCTGTTGAATGGCAGCTACACTCCCTGGACCCTGCCAGTTGGTGGAGAGGAGCCCCGGGAAGTTTCTCCACGTAGCCTGGCGGAAGCCTTACTGGTAAACCTTCACTATTACATTTATGCTTAGGGCTTTATCATTGATATAATGACACAGAATTGTTTTTGCTATCATTGATATATTGACATCATGCGGTCAGATATGATGATTGAATTGTAGTTTTACCTTGTGATCTGAGTAAACCTTCTTATCTTCTATGCACTTTGTCAGCTTAGTACATGGTAAGTTGGCTGAGAAAACGTTTGTTTTCCAGCTCCTTTCACGCAAAGTGAAATGTCAGCACAGGTGAAACATGCACTTTGAGTTGTAGCACATCCCCACAGCACTGTTCCTTTGAAATCAAACAAGTGGATAAGATTTTGAAGTGACACGCTCTTGTTCACACTGTGAAATACAATCGTGTTGACAAAATCAATGTATTCGTGTTAATATCAACATGAAGTAGTGTGTTAAGATATTATCAACACAATGTCATGGTCGGTTTTAGGTTTTAGTCATCATTCAAGAGTTTTTACTGATCACACTCTTGCCTGAGTTATCCTGACGCGTTTTGTCTCTTCTCAGGCCTGCGAACCCATCCGCAGGTTGTCAGAGAGCGGTGTGTCTGCTTTGGGAGGAACATTACCGCCCAGCAGTGCCACTACTCCTCTGTCCCTGGAGACTGGCTACTCTAGCCTAAGGCAGGACACACCTCAGTCCCAGGGAACACCCCACACCCCACGCCAGACAGGTACACCCTTCTCTCAAGATTCCAATTTCTCAAGTCGGCAGTCCACACCTGCATACCAGTCCAGCCGGGCAGAAAGCTCTGGAAGTTACAAGTCCCGGAGACATGAGAGTAAGTTTCAGGATGCCTACAACCGCAGACCAGAGAGACCTCAGTACCGCAGTAATATGTATCGAAATACGACCTCGGAACAAACTTCTTTCAAACAGCACCAACTTACCCCACCTGAGCCTCCACCCTCTACCCCGTCCTTTAACTACACAGGACCTCCCCCTTCGACACCCAGCTTCAAGCCTGCCTTCTCGCCATACCAGGCTCCTTTGCCCCCTGCATTTCCGCCCTCAGATCCAGCTTTCCATCACTCTGCCCAAAGGGAAAGTGAGTATCTCCGCCCTCCACAGCCTCCCCCGGTAGCTGCCACAGACCTTTTGTCCGCCAAGGACAGACCAGAAACCCCACCAATTCCCGAACCCCCACCAGAGCCTTTACCCCAGCCAACCACTCCTCCTCCTCAAACACCAGAGCACTGCCCCTCACCAGGTTCCCCCACGTTGGATTCAGAGCGAAATAGCCTGGATTCACGTATTGAGATGCTCCTCAAGGAGAAAAGGACAAAACTCCTCCCCTTCCTGGCTGAGCGAGACTCAGATACTGAGGTACGAATGGAGGGAAGTCCAATATCCTCCTCGTCCTCTCAGCTGTCCCCGATACCTCCATATACAGGTGGGCCTCAGGGTGGCCAGCAAAATTCCCGTCCCACTAGCACAGGTCTGGAGGACATCAGTCCAACACCACTGCCAGACTCGGATGATGAGGAGCCAATTCCAGGAACTGCCTCTTCGCTCCAAAAAGTCAGTTCTCCTGAGCACGAGAAGATGACCAATAATAAAGACTGTCATTTTCGAAGCCACACACCCACTGATAAAACAGACCAGGTAAGGCAGAACTTTTGCCAGACTTTCATTGTAATATCCAAAGACAGCAATATGTCTTGCAATTATATGAAAGGCCAGAAATGGATGACACTGATAAGCTTGTAGCAGCCGTGTTTACTCACAGAGGTGATAGAAAGTTATGTCAGAGACAGGAAGTGAGGTTAAGTTTCAGGAGAAGGCAATAGTAAGCACCTTGCTTTCCCTTGTGTTGTGTTACTTTCATTTTGCCTCGTAGAGGAGGCTCATGTTTCACAGCCAACAATGTATGAAAATGAGCTACACACAATAAACATGCAACAGTATTAAAATGTGTGTATGCAGCCATTTTGTTGTTTACTGTCTGTAAATAACCAAGTTATTCTCAAAACGCCATTTGTACTTGTAAAAGGCATAACAGTATAACGGTATAAATTGCCTGGTCAGTCCATAATTAAATCCTTCACATTCAGATAAAATTGATATCTGTGTGTGAAGTCATACTGATACCACCCGTGCAGTGAGGCATTTGTATTTGTGTATCTTGTGTTGTTGCTGAAAAGGAAAGAGCCGTTTTGCTTTTGGAGAATTGAACACTGGTGTTTCCTCTTTCTCACACACTCATTGCACATGCCAGCACGACGTAAAACACAGTCTGGCCGTTGGCCCCATTCAACAACACTTCCTGGTTTGCTGAGCTTGACAGTCAGGATTGGCCACAGCGCCTTGTGTCTCACATTTCAAGTTATCGCAAAGCAAACATGGCAAACAGGTCATTTGGATAACAACGCCTCTCCCATGAGTTTACTATGCGTAGTTTGACTAATGTTGCAGTTGTATGAGATTGCTTAAAAATGACAAACAGGGAAAAAAGTTCAGTGTTAATATATTTAACGACACACATCCTGTATTCAAGTTTTTTTGGGATGTAAGATAAGTTTTAAAATGTGAACAAACACCTGTGTTAGGAGTCATGTTGACAAATGATACGGCTGTGTTGTTTGACCATGGTAGTGTGTGCTAAACTTTGTACTCTGATCGATTGAATTATTAGAGCACAATAAGCTGCTGCAGAAATCTAAACAAATGTTGAAACATAATGTGTGTAATCTATTTGTCAGACTGACATCTTTGCATATTGTTTTGGTTGTACAAGGTCACATACCACAGGACTGACATGTTACCTCTGTCATAGGGTCATCAATCGTCTGGTGAGGACATGGAAATCTCTGACGATGAGATGCCTGGGACCCCCATCACCAGTGGAGATTGTGCCAAGGGCATCGTTGTGAACTCTGCAGTGTCTCCGATGACCCAGACCATTGCCATCCCTCCTCCTGGATTCCCGCCTCTAACACATCAGCCTGGCTTCCCCATTCCACATCTCCACCTGGCTGCTCACTCGGCTGCTTCGGGGCACCATCACCTAGCAGGTCATCCTGGGGTCCCTCACCATATGCTGCCACACTTGGGTCCATACCCACCTGGCATGATGCCACTGATGCAGATGGACCTAATGAACTGCTTGCCACAGTGGGGCAGCGTTCACATGTCCTTCCAGATGCAGACACAAATGCTGAGTCGCATGGCTCAGACTGGTGGACCCTATGCTTATCCCCACTTCATGGACAGTGGCACGTCTGCGCCTTTTGGTGGACCCTACCAACCTCTTTCTATGGGTGCTGCACAGGCAGGTGGGGCTGCAGGGGTGCCTGGACAACAATGGACACATCCCAGTATGCCAAAGTTCAACCCTGCAGTTCCTCCTCCCGGATATGATGGTAAAAAGGAGGATCCCCACAAAGCCACAGTGGATGGTGTTCTACTGGTTATTGTCAAAGAGCTGAAGGCCATCATGAAGAGGGACCTCAACAAGAAAATGGTTGAGGTTGTGGCTTTCAGGGCCTTTGATGACTGGTGGGAGAAGAAGGAACGCTCAGCTAAGGTTTGTTAATCATTTCACCTTTATGAGACAAATGTAGTTGATATAAAGGTCTGTCTATCTGTAACGTGTGTCAGTGTGATAAATTCATGCTTGGACTAACTTTACATTAGATTTATATGACACAGTGATTCACCGTTGTGATTCATATTATCCTTTTCCCCAGGCATCCTTGACTCCAGTGAAGGGCGGGGAAGGGAAAGAAGAAGAAAGACCAAAACCCAAAGAAATGATTGGTTCAAGTCTGCTGGAGAACTGGAACAAGGGTGAAGGACTGGGCTACGAAGGCATGGGTCTGGGAATCGGTTTGCGAGGAGCCATCCGCTTGCCCTCCTTTAAGGTAAACCTTGAATGTTTGGAAATTCAGCAGATATGGATGAGGTTTCTCTCACTTCTCCACAATCTACATTACCAGTTGATGTTTAATGGTTACATGCTGTGCTCAGGTGAAAAGAAAGGGCCCTCCCGAGGCTGCAGCTGCTGGGGACAGCAAAAGAGCGCGGCCCTCCACTCCAGCGGATGACGAGTTGGAAGACGAAGGTAAACCCGTGTCATTCATTTGCAGTTTCCTTGCGAGCCTTTTGTTTCATAGATCTTTACAAATTTGCCAATTTATTTATTGTTTGTGGTTCATTTATGTCAGATCGGGATGGAGACCCAGCAGAGCGGCCTTTGGAAGATTCCAAAATGGACAGTGATGGCGCATCAGCAAAGCGGCGACACTCACGACCACTTGAACTGGACAGTGAGGGAGAGGAGGAGGAGACCTCTGGGAAGGAGGAGTCATTATCTGACAGGGAGGAAGAACGTGGAGGAACAGAGCACGGAGACAGATTGTCCTCAAGCAAAGTGAGAATTTATTTTTTTTTACAAATAAGATAATCCTTTATTGTCCCACAAAATGGGAAATGTGTGTGTGTTTGTGTCCATGATCTCAAAGTGTCGTATATGGCTTAATATCAAATTCATTTTTATGATCATCTTGTAGGAGAGTGGAGATGAGGAAGAGGAAGAAGATGAGGCAGACTCATCCTGTGAGAGTAGCTCTTCAGATTCATCCGATGATGGTACGTTAAACATCTCATTGTATGAATTAGTTTTTTTCTTTATATAATTCTGTTTCCTGTAATGGAACATTTCTTTGCCTGGTTTCTGGTAGAAGCTGAGAGTTCGGCTTCCTCCAAGGCCTCGGACTCCTCATCAGAAACTGGAGACTTCTCTGACTTTGAATCAAGCTCAGAGGAGGAGGGGGAAGAAGAAGATGAGGTGGCAGTGGCCGCAGATGTGGAGGATGAAGGCAAGGAGAGTGACGGTTGGACCTCTTCATCTTCTTCTTCATCATCATCTTCGTCCTCTGATGAAGAGGAGACAGCGACAGACGTTGTGGCATCGAGCCTGCCTGTGGGAGCGGTCCTCAAGGTTGAGGAGGACCAAAGGAGCAGGGAGGAGCTGAAGGGCAAGGCCAAACACAGAGGTCCTAGTCCAAGTGAAGACAGGAGGGAGGACCTGAGGCCCCCATCTCCTAAAGGAGTCCCAGGTTAGTGTCTGCTTCCAACTTTGCTCAGGTCTGTTTGAGTCAAATTTGCATACTATGTTGAAGTTTGTTCTAAAGGGGGGGAAAAAAGCATTTTGTGTTTGTTTGCTAATCAGAAAGAAAAGTTTGCATTCAGTTAATATTAAATTGTTCTTTCATCTTTCCAGTCAAAGAAGCAGATGTCAGTATAGTCATTCCTGCGGTGAAGTCTGAGCCTCAGGAGCACGTAGCAAACCTCAGGCCACCCACACCAACGGGCTCCCTGGCTGACAGTGACCAGGACACGCAAGCAAAAAGTCGAGCAGAGGCCCAGGAAGTGGCCTGCACCCCTGGTCGAACTGTCCCATCAGATGCACTTGTCCCAAAATCCCTCCCCACATCCCACATGCACCTCCCTCTCCCTCCTCACCCAGCTTTGGACGGCCGTTCCTTCCTTCAACCACCACCTGGTCCCCTACCTGAACTACCCCAGCGGCCTAGGCTTCCCACAGATGAGGACATTCCCCGCACACCGGGTAGGGATCTGATGGATCGGGCTCGGGGTCTGGGCAAGTCCCAGAGCACAGACACGGTCCCCAACACACCCGGAAGTGATGCCCCACTGACGGGCAGCAGCCTATTGCTTAGCTCCCCTCACATCCCTGGCAGCCCCTTTTCCTACCCGGCAGCATCTCCTGTCCTCAGTGCTGGTGTCCCACGCACGCCAGGCAGAGACTTGACCTTCACCCCGGTCTTCCCTGACCCCACAGCACTGACTCTTAATAGGAAAACATCCTCTGAGAGCCTGGACGACAGACCCGTCTTTAAGCAGCCACCAATCAGCGCTGTGCCCTCCCAGGCCCTGCCAGCTGGCACCGAGCACTCTGCCAGCATTCCAGAGGATATTCCCACTGGTCAAGCATCTGACGCTGCCCATTCCAAGAGGAAGCCTGGTCGGCCTAAGGGCAAGAAGCCTCCAGTTGTCTCCTCACCTGACGAATCTTCAGACTTCTCCTCCAAGCCCACCCCTCTGCCTCATGATGGTGATCTCCAAGATCTTTCCGTAGAAATGATATCTGGGAAATCCCCCAAACACCCCAGTCTGGACTTCCGGGAAGAAAAGGTAGAGCCTCAGACAGTTCTCCCTGCCAAAGACGATTTCCCATCGTACAAGGAAAGGGCTCCTCCAGTTAAACCTACTCGGAGGGCACGGCGAGGTTGGGAGGAGTTGCTACTCGACAGCCTCTCACCTGTCACCACACCTCCTCGGTCGTACTTCTCCCGTCGCTCTGACTTCGAGGAGATGACCATCCTGTACGACATCTGGAATGAAGGCATCGACGAGGAGGACATTCGCCTCCTACAGGTCACATATGACAAGATGCTGCAGCAGGATAATGGCAACGACTGGCTCAACGACACGCTGTGGGTCAACCATCCTCATATCCTTTTCACAGATCAGTTTATACTAGTGCTACTGCTACTACATGTAACCATGTTATTTGCTCCTAGATATATGCTTCATAGCATATGTCCTCTGATGTCCTCCTGAAATACCACTATGACATACTACCTCAACGACAACTTTCAACTACTTCCATTGGTAGTGCTCATAGTCAGTCCTACTCCATAGTCCTTTTATATACTACTAATTACTACCAGTACCAGTATTTCTGGTACTGCCATTACCCATACTAGTCAGCAGGACCAAATAGAAATATTTTATGTCCAATAACACTATAATAATTACAGCTTAATTGTTAATTTTGCACTGTGCATTAAAATTGTAGAACCCTGTTCTGGTGGAAACAAGGAACTTTGGTTGTGTTGTGGATTATAGACCTGGGCTAATCCAGGATTCAGATGTTTTTGGTGGCCCAGCCGTGAGTCAAAGTCGTTATGGTTTTTCCTTGACTACCGTGCACCTACCAACATCCCGGGACAGAAGCGAAAGAGGAGAGACGATGGCATGAGGGATCACATGACCGGCTGCGCGCGTAGCGAAGGATACTACAAGATTGATAAGAAGGACAAAATCAAGTACCTCCAGAGCACAAGGCTGCAATCAGAGGAGCCACCAGTCGATACACAGGTGGGTTCCAGATCGTGACGCTATTTACAGGATGGGTCATGTGTTTAACATATTGAAATAGCAGTATCTGTACTGACCCAGTCTTCTCTCTGTAGGGTATGAGTATTCCCGCACAAGTACATGCCTCCACCAGAGCTGGCTCCGAGCGGCGGTCAGAGCAGCGACGCCTGCTGTCCTCTTTTGCCTGTGACAGTGATTTGTTGAAGTTCAATCAGCTGAAGGTTAGTGGGATTTTTCTGCACATACAAGAACAAACTGGACTGAGACACAGGAAGTTGTTCAGTCCAGGGTTTATTGCTGATATTTGGTGTTGATATCTTTGTCTTTGGAAGGGGTTAAAAAGTCTGAAACATTGGAAATATTCTGTCATCCTCCATGGCCTCATTAGATGAGCACTGACATACTTCAAACATCAACCCTTTATTTTCAGCTCGGGTTCAGCTAGAAAAAGAACATTCATGCTTTTATAGGTTTCAAAACTTAAAATATTTTTAAATGCAGAATTCATATCTTAAAGTTCAAAGGTTCTTGAGAGTTTGCGTGTTTGAATTGGATATTTTCCAACCTTTATCACTCAACTTCTAACTGTGTGATCATTTCATCTTTTCACCTCCCCTCCAAATTCTTCAGCGATATTGTCAGCAGTACTTATATTTGTAGTTCATAATTATTTAACAAACGTGGTCAAAGTGTTTTGTCTTTTCCCATTTCAGTTCCGCAAGAAGAAAATTCGATTCTGCAAGTCTCACATCCACGACTGGGGTCTGTTTGCTCTGGAACCCATTGCTGCTGATGAGATGGTGATCGAGTATGTGGGGCAGAACATCAGACAGGTGAGAGACAGTAGATTGGTCAGCCTGTAGTGCGTTTTCTGTCCTCATATTGAGACAGCCTGACCTTTCAGCCAGTTTGCCAGATTTCAGTTTTATAATTATATTTACCGACATCAAACCTCTCCAAGTTCTAACAAGCAGCAAATTTTAACACCTAGGTGATTGCCGACATGCGGGAGAAACGATACGAGGAGGAGGGCATCGGGAGCAGCTACATGTTCCGCGTTGATCACGACACCATCATAGATGCTACGAAGTGCGGCAACTTCGCCCGCTTCATCAACCACAGCTGCAATGTAAGACGCATAAAGTTAGAAGCAACAAATAGAACATTCTCCGCAAATATTCTCTAATATATTATATCTCTGTCATTTTGTCTCCTTTCAGCCCAACTGTTATGCTAAGGTCATCACAGTGGAATCTCAGAAAAAGATTGTGATCTACTCCAGGCAGCCCATCAACGTCAATGAAGAGATCACCTACGACTACAAGTTCCCCATCGAGGACGAGAAGATCCCCTGTTTGTGTGGGGCAGAAAACTGTAGGGGAACGCTCAATTAATGAGGAGAAAGCCCAGGAAAGGAAAGCACTGTGTGTTAACGTTCTTAAAGACGTGCACGGAGTCCACGCCAAATAGATCTGGAGGATCTGAAGCAGCAAGTGGAAGAAGAATGACTCGGCTACCTGTACGGCTCTCCTCACATTACACGTCAAACTGAAAATTGTTTACGATTTATGGTGCTCTTGAAATGACAAAGCATAGTTTTTACAAAACACTGACTTGCTGGAGCAGAGTTTTCTTCTTCGTGGTATTCCAGCACAGTTCCTGGCACATCTCATCAAGGTTTGTACAGTTTGACCCACAGTCGTCTCATCATCCTGAGCTTTACTTATACAAAGCCCAACACATGTTCAGCTGCTTACTAATAACTGTTAACACGCACAACACCATCAGGAAAACACCAATCCTCTCGATGGTGACTTTCTCGGAAGTGAAACAGCTACAAACCTCAAGCAACAAAAATGGTTAAATCTGGAACATTTGGAGATCACACCTGCTTTCACCAGGCAATGACATGGATCATGCTGCTTCCTATTAGTTTATGCAAAAGTTAAAGATAACAGTTGCAATGACAAAAAGGTATTGACGATATTCCAGTGTTTTCCGGTTTGGTTTAGGTTATTTTCTTCAGAGACGTTATATTTCTATGTGACTGAGTATGCCTGTATTTTGTCAGGCGTTTTGAGCATTTGTCTCTTTAAGTGTATGTGAATGTGAGTGCACTGCCCCCTATAGGCCATGGTGTTGAAGGTTAACCAATCATGCAGAGCTCTGACAATTGGATTTCAAGACACAAATTCCCAACTAAGCAGTGTCTGGAAACATTCGCTTTAGCAACGTTTCCATTTTGGCTAAAAGAAATCTTATTTTTTAAAGTGCCATATGAATGTGTATGTTTGGTCAACCTTTGTCAGAGAGATGGCACTTTGCTGCCTTTTTTTTAAGCATAGGTGTTATTTCAGTGACTTTATCCTGCACGTTTGTTTCATCTGTTTGCTTTTCCGTACGTAGCAGAGGTTGGGACTTACTCTGAGTAACAGACCTAGATTAAGCGATTGTGCGTGAATCAATTTGTTCAGGCATTTATATGCCTTAATCAGAGTGTAGCACCTATGTGCATTTCCTCAATGGACAGACTTGCCTCATACTTCAATTGAGCAACACGTCAGGTATACACGTGGAGTCAAGGACTCATTTTTTCTGCGCTTTTGTGCGCCTTAATCACATTTTGACATTTAAACCGAATACGGACAAATACTCGAGTATTGCATGCATGTGAACTTGCTGAAAGACTTTGGACTGAATGACTGCCATATCTTGAGTCTTTCCAAGTAACTCAGTCCCACCTCTGATATGTAGTGCTTCCTCTCCCTCTGTAACAAGTAGGCCATTATTATTGTACCAGTGTTTAACGTCCCGATGACACAGAAGTGTTTCTCTGACCAGTCAGACCTCCGCATCAGCTATCAGGCTTAGTTTGCTTAGCACGTAGGTTGTCTTTGTCACAAAATTCACTAAGAGAATATTTATGAATGCACTAGAGGCTTGCACTTCCTGCTTTTCACCCTCTGTTGCCAATCAGTTTCCCTAAAGACCAAGTCAGTCATTGCTTTTCATTCAGTTGGATCGTTTTCCAAGTTTATATTGAACATGCTTAAGTGTACAGAAGATCTAAAGATTTTTTGTTACCTTCATGGGTAATACATTTACAATGTATCTCTCTTTTTTTAAAACAAAAGACTGAGTATTTAAATATTTTCAGGGATCTGTAAAAGGAATCTGAGGATTTTAGGGTTAATTTAATGAAAAAGGTCCATGGTGTACAGGAAAAGTCTCCAGCTCCCTTTGAAAGATTGTTTCTTGTAGAAACGTCTTCATTTTTCTGCCCATCTGCTTTGTAATCCTAAAATGTGTAAATACTCTAACTGTGAATATGATATAAATATATATATATATATATATATATATATATATATACACACACACACAAATGCCAACATCTGTCCGTAGAGTTGAGTTTCTTTGGTTTGACTTCTTCCTGTTTGTCATAGATTGACTGTTAATAAATGTGAACTCTACATAGGGGACTCTGGACTCTACATAGCGGACTCTGGACTCTACATTGAGGACTCTAAACTCTACGTAGAGGACTCTG
>OMNV01013877.1:170465-196600 GCA_900303265.1 Brotula barbata
CAGGGTGTGTGTGACGGCACGCTGGATTAGTGGGTAACAGAATATATCGTTTGAAGACAATAGCGGAGATGAAACACTCATCCGGACTTGACTTCCTTCGTAGATGGGATGAGACTCACCAGGACTACAGCAACATGTGCCAGAAGTTTAAGATACCATGAGTCAAAGTTTATATTCTATGGTGATATTAAAATGAACCGTGCCACCAGGGCCACCTGCAGGGGCCCAGGAGCTGAATGGGAGCCACGAAGGGTGCCCATCGTTTTACAGAGGCCGTGAGGATGTAAACATGGCAGCCAGACAGATTTCCGCTGTTACCTGGCTATGTTTACGCTCAATAAGTGTTACTGGCAACAAGGAACAGAAAAAAAAAAAACTTTGATTAAAAGGTGACAAGAGGTAAAGCACAATTAATTTAAAAAATTCACTTTAATCACTCCAATGATTCATCTGTAAGTGTTCAAGGCGCTAAGTGTCCCATGATTGAATCCTGTAATTCTGTCACATTTCAGGGCTGTGTGAACAAAGCCTCTTTCTTCAGCAACAATGGTTTCCAGCAGGATATCACCATCTCATCACTGCCTCACTGAGTCACTCCGAGGTTCACTATATCCACTTTCTATGAAAAAATTAAACTGTTTAATTGCTGTGGGTTGGATTTGTTCAACAACCTTTCGTCTCACCGGTGGGGATTTCCCACACACCTAAATCCTCTTGACATTTGATCGCTGGATCGGCGTGGATGGAGGGATTTCCTCTATAAGTCCAAGGAGTCGGAGAGCTGCTAAAGGTCTCGATGGATGAGATGCATTAAGGTTCAATGTACAGTGTACACTCACTGACGCAGCAAGTTGTCCTTCATGGTGCGATTTATTTGGCATTTGATTAGATGTACATCTACCTCAGAAAAATCCCCCCCCCACCGCCACAAATGAAGCGTTTCTTAATTTAAAGGCTATGAAAGAAAAGACAATTAAATGTAGCATTGGTTGTATTATACATAAAACATTTCAAATCCAATAAAATAAGTTCTCACACCACCATAGCCTATCACAAAAACTACAGTGTAAATGCAGCTGTCTGGGTCGGGGGCAGGTTTTCAATTATACGCACGAGTCTTTGCTAAAAATGTTTCCATCAAAAAGAAGAAAAGAAAAAAAAAAGCAACAAAATAAAACTCTGCATGCCAACAGATAAAAACATGCATCAAAACTCCGAAAGCAGGTTGGAAAAAGAAAATGAAACAAACTCGATGAAAATTTAAAAAAAAAAAAATACAAACCAGTACCGTCTCCTATACGCACATGCACAGCGCTTTTTCACAGGTAACAAGGACGCGACTTTCCAGATAATCCACTGGGGATTGTCAATGTCGAAACAGAAAAGAAGAGAAAAAGAGCCTGAACATTAGCATGAAAACATAGAACTGTTTTTTGTACATACTTCCGAACATGAGACGCACACACATGCACGGTCACTCAGACATATTCACACCCACACATACTCTCTCTGTGCTTCTTTTTCACGCGTTTTTCAAGCGACCAAGCGTTAGTCAAATCAGGCAAAAAGCGATTGTCATCATGACGGGGGTCTCATTATCATCTATAACGTTAAAATAAATCAAACAGAAAAGATTCACAGCTTAATCAGCTATCATCTGAATTATTCCAGCAGGCAAAGAAAAGATGTACCACGCGGTGGATCATCCATCCATCCATCCATTATCTATATATCCAAAATACGACAACTGAAGATTCTATACACTAAACAGCACGGACCTTTAAAGAAGATGGGACCACCCTGCAAATGACCGATTTAATAACTTCATGAGTTCTTCTGAATTTAAATGACTCAATATTACCCATGTGATCAAACATCTCATTGATTTTGCTCAGGGAGTTCACACTCTTTGTTTCCATTCCATGATTACCTTGAGAGCCTGCCATCATAAATGAACAGCATTCAAACTCAAAAATGCAGCTCATGCTTTCTCTTCTCACTTCAACTTTCTTTTGGTACTTAATGCTTTGTTTCTGCAATAAAAATACTACAGGGGAGGCCGCTCACCATGTCATCCTTTACTGCAAACACCTGCGATAAATCTGGAAGACGTTTTTTTGTGTCAGACTAATAAGAAAGTCAGGGGGCGATACATTTTACAGAACGGGTAAAAACTGAGGTTAGGGACGCGCTGTGAGGAGCGGGACTGATAAGCATATTACTTAAGCCGGGAAACCGAGACATCAATATACATATGTCCGTTTGGAACAACAGTGTGATGCAAACAAAACACGGAACAAGGAACAAAAGCTGGCCTGACCTGATGGGGTATTTACATCACTCCGAGGACTGAGACGTTTCAAAACTTTGCTCAGTCGATCGACTCAAAGTAAAAGCGTCAGTCCGGTCAGCCTTATTGAAGTGTTGCTCTCCTCTGTACACAAACAGTCTTTGATGCATCCTCTGATGCCAGCGTCCAAAAAATCCCAAAAGCCATCTGCCGTGCCACCGTGTGTCCAAAAAGTTTCAGTGGCTGACAGTCAAACAGACGCCAGAGCGACCTGGAGGAAAACATCTCTTCTTCAACCTGATATGTCTGTACAAACTATCAAAACATCCTCGCAGCGGTCAGTAGAGCAGAAACACACCTCTCCTGCAGGAAACGTCCATCCACTGTCCTATACCACCGTGCTGAGGGAGGAGCAGTCTGGGGGCACGGGGGCGGGGGCGTGGTCATCACTCGGGGTGTCGGGCCCCACTAGCAGGGTGCTGCTGTCTATTGAATCCTCCCTCTCCTGACAGGGTGGCACAGAGTCAGCCTGGAGCCCGTCGACCATGGCGTTCATCTGGCTCGGCACCATGGGAACACCGCCGTGCCCTGACGGATCAAAGGACAGGAAACACTCTCACTTCTGTGAACGATGTGATAATGTAAAATTTCGGTGGTAGGGTGATCCCCTAGTGATTGAGGGGTCGCCGGTGCGATCCCCCGTTCATCCGTGTTGAAGATCCCTGAGCAAGACCCTAACCCCAAATCGCCCCCGACAGTTGTCTGTGTGTGAATGTGTATGGTAATCCAAGCTCAACATGTGTTCCTGCAGCGCGCTGCAAAGACTAAATGATAAATTATGCATATTCCCACTTTTCACAGCAGATGTTCCTGCAGATATTTTACACCATAAAAACCGTTTAAAAAACAGTCATTGGAGGCATGACTGTGGCCTGTGGCTGCATGTCGTCCCCTCTCTCAGTCATGTCCTCCTGGTCTGTCTCTCTACTATAATTATCATAATAAAGCAAAAAAAAAACAAAAACTGAAAAATAATTACTAAACTTTTACCGGTGATTCAGAGTGCAGAAGTGCATCTGTTATTGGATTTCGCTGTGAAACATCTGCAAGAGGTTTCTGAGTGTCATGAACAGTCACTACAGAAAAAGCAAAATCACAGCATTTTTAGCATTATTTTAGTAAAAAAACTGAGCCTACCAAGGTCTACGTAGAGGAGGCTGTCTGGATGTATGGACGCTTCATACGGGGGTGGGGGGTCGTCAGGGTGCTGGATGTCCGGGTATTTGTAGGCAGCGTATGGAGGAGGAGGCTCCTGGAAATGAAAAGCGCCTCCCTCTCCGTCATCAGACAGATGCAG
This sequence comes from Brotula barbata, assembly GCA_900303265.1. Classification (NCBI taxonomy): domain Eukaryota; kingdom Metazoa; phylum Chordata; class Actinopteri; order Ophidiiformes; family Ophidiidae; genus Brotula; species Brotula barbata. The sequence continues at coordinate 174,113 of OMNV01013877.1, forward strand.
GGGGGTGAGGCCGGTGCCAAACGTGTCGGGGCCGTAGTCGAAGCCTGGGACTCGTCTTCCAAGGTTAAAGTGGTGCACTAAGCAGTAAACAAAGACGGAGAGGGTGGTGGTGAAATGACTGTTTGGCCTCATTCAATACACATGCATAACAATTCCTTAAGGACAGAAGCAATGTTTGAGGAGACTGAACTTTGTTTAATCTGAACTGACTCCTTTCTGTCATAACGCGACACATATGGCAACATTCCTTTATCGTTCACAGCAGTGTGTGTGAGTTTCAAACTAAATACTCACAGTTACCTCCGATCAGCGTTTCAATGCGTTCACGTCGGCGCTGGCGAAGTCTATGCACCATGAAGAGCAGCAAAGAGAGGATGAGGAAGGAGGAGATGCAGCTGACAATCAGTCTCATCCCACTGGCCATGGAGTCAAACAGGCTGTTTCCATCTGAGGGGGGAAGGAGATTCACTGACTTTAAACCGGAGCAGCAACTACCAACCAAATCCATCCAGTGATTCTCTAATAATATAATTTAATACTACTATTTTGACTGGCAGCAGTAAGTCCAACACTGTATATACTGTGCGTGGAGCGCCACCTTGTGGGATTCCCTATTGTTTTTGTCTCAAAGTAATTCAATGTGAATAATCAGGGTACAAGTTGTCGAAAACGCTGCAAAGAATGGTCCTCAACTTAAAGAGACTGTAAGACAGAAGAGCTTGTTTTAAGTACATTTTCACTTTCAGTACAGCTCAAGACCGATTTAGAGCGACTCAGACGATTCAGATGACTTAAAACGCTGTGAAATGTAGTTACAACGCAAAGGAAAAAAGTTCACACTACCCTCGTTTGGATTATCCACCTAAAGCTCATTTAAATAAAACAACAAAAAGCACATGAGCGCCATCAATGATTAAAACTTTTACTGTTAGATGTAAGAAGAGAAGTCATTGTTAAAAGTCTGATGCACGTAGACTGAATTTTTACTCTGAGCGGCACAAGTCCAGGAATGTGTATCGAAGGTTTAGCTGTACCCAGCGATAATTAGGCTTAAACAGCCATTCCCAACATGTACGATCAGGTGAGGAAAGGAGAAAAAGAATGAAAAAATGCTCTCAAAGGCTGGCATCTGAGCCTGACCAAAATCAAAAGTACACCTATGGCGACACCTAGCAGGCATTCAGTGGCATTGCTGGTTGCCTTGCATTCAGCCCCTTATGAGCAGAAATCACAATGTGAAAATCATAGCTTTGAACCCGGGCCCTACACAGTACCTGGGTCTAAGCAGGTGAACTTGCAGCACTCTTTGGGGTCTTTGCGGAAGTGCTGGCAGCCCTGCGGTCGCTCACACAGCGCAGCCACGCACATCTCAGGCTCACCATCGTGACACGTGCAGCTTAGACAGGGATCGTCCCCCTTAGGGGTGAAGTAGTAGCCCTCATTTACCACGTTGTCTTTTATGTCCACGCATGTTTGCCCTGTAAGAGCAATATGAAGACAGAAACATTCATCATATGATTGAGAAAAGACAAGCAGCTGCCTCGTGATTTGAGATGGAAAAAAGCCAAAATGGGCACGTACTCCTCTTGCAGAGAAATGGGAACTTCTTATAGCAGTTCTCGGTATGCCAGCTGTGCAGACCACGATCATTCATGTTCTGGATCTGGAAGCGCTGCAGCTGGGCGCAGAAGACATTATCCTGGGTGGGAGACGCCTCCCCAAAATTAGTGACGTCCTCGGGTGGCAGAAACACCTGCATTGACCCTGTTGGGACACAAAAGAAATATTTAAATCAGGACAAAGTATGCAGTGGTTCAAAAGATTGGATTTGGTGCATGATATTAATGAACAACTTGTGTGTGTTGATTTCACTATGCGTAAATACCTTTGTATGCCACCTCCCAGCGGCCCTGCAGGGTGTGGTTCTGATTGGTGATCACATACTGGTAGCCTACCCAAAACCTAAAAATAACACGACTTAAATTAAATGTTCAAGTCTATCATTAAAGAGCATTAGAGTCTCTTTCATTTCCACTTCCTTTTTTTCCACTTCATCACCTGCTCACATGTTACCGGCCACTAGATGGCCTACAACTACAGGGAACATTACAAAACTTACACAAGCATGCAAAGGTCAATAATGGTGAAGCAGAAACTAATGAGGATACAAAGGCAACTGACTGAGCCCTCAGACTCTTGGTTGTGTTTGGCAGGTCCCAGGAAAAGTCACAGCTCATTTAGGGCTCGGGTTTTCAGCCAGGAGCAAAGAGGGAGCAAAGGAGCAGCAACACCTGAAAAGTTCACACTCACTTGCACTGGTCTCCGCGCTCACACACTTTATCATCAAAGTCCACCTCGATTTTAAGGATGAACTGCAGCTCCTCACTGGTCACGAATGTGGCCAATGAGCCGTTGACCTTCTGGCAGGTATCCACCGCCTGCCAGTAGTTCTCGTTCCTGAGATACACTTTGTAGCAGCTGGCTGTTTTCTCGTAGTGGTGCCACCCACTGGGGCATTTTTCTGTGGTGGGGGAATGAAGTTTTGTTCAGTTGCAGTTTCAACATATCCGAGTAAATCCACCTTATTCTGGTAAAATGAAATATCGGAGAAGACTTAAGAGGGATGCTTACTGTTAAAGCGGACAGGCTGGGCCACGCCGATGACATCTTCTACATGGTCAAAGCCGTTTCCGAAGTGGAACTGTTCTTCCCTCAAGGCTGAAAGAATGACATGTCTTGAGCTCAAAAGGTGTGGCTATTTACCATGGTGAATTATGCACATTTTTCACTGCAAATGTTGTTTAAAACCCTAAACCCTGTGATAAACATCCGTTCGATCACATAGTAATTAGGCTTCATATACTATACATACCATCTGTTTTGCTACATAAAAAGTATTTTTTGGTACAACACATGAGGGAGCAGTTCACCGAGTAAGCTCCATCTTGTATCATTTTCAAAACCTATCGCAAAATACAATAGTGATAGATCATTTTTACATTTACAGAGCAGAACTCTATAGAACAAACACATCTACAGAACAGATTCATTAGAAATAGATATTTTCACTGTTCAAAAATAAAGCTGATAGTGTATTTTATGCCTTGCAGTGGAAGAGTATCATTTTGTGCATTTTTGCCCATTTATAAATAATATCCCTGTTCTACCTACTAGCTGCTCTGTTTAAGCCATTGTATGGTATCATGTGCTCGGGAGGGGTTACCGATTAATTGATTAAAATTGTTGAGGAGGTCCTAGTATCAGCGTGTATCCTCCTGTTATTGTCCCTACAAACTTAAAATAGACACAGACAGGAGCACTAAGTAAACATATAAACCATTTTTTATTTGTCTGGCAGCCTGACAGTTTTAGTTTGTCAATGCCAGCAGCTCTGACTATTGATGCACAATATGCAATTATCTGCGGCAATGATGCGTCTTCCTAATTCCATCTTAAAAATTATGTAGCTCAAGGTTTAAGGCAAGTATGAAAATCCAGGTGCAACACGTTGAAATGAAATTCCTTACATCTCACATTTAAATGATGACAGAGTTGAAGGACTAACACTGCTGCTCACACAGCTAAGCCTTCAGGTCTCTCTCTCTTATTGGATTTGTACACTGCTGATCAGCAGTTCCGTTGGTTTAGATTACACAGTGTATGTTGTAGGTTTGTGGTCGGATTTAGAAACGCAACATCTAAGTCTTCAAAACAAGATCGGGGAAGCTGATACAGATTTCAGGAAGAGGAAAGCAGAAGCAAAGAGTTTGTGTTGATATATTTAAGATTTTGAATTAACTTGTAGGGGGAGCAGTAATGTCTACCAACAACGTAAGCAATTCTATTCTTCCTCAGGACAGGGACATCATTTGACCAGAGCAAAACTCTCGTTTATTATTATTTGCGGATGGTGCACTCCATCCATGTCCAATATATTGCAAAAGTCGTTTTGAAAAGTTGCAACATTACATTGGTAGCACTTTGGGCATCAAGTTCTTGATTCCTGCAAACACAAACAGGCGTGGTGCTCAGATCTTACTTAAAAACCAAGGTTTGATTTGGATTAGAAGAAAAAAAATACATATAAAGAACAGCTACTCAGAAACAAGAGTAACCTCTCCATTCACGACTCTCTAATGTTAAGGCATTATTTTTAACTATTATTAACAAATTATTTGGATATTTTTGAGCCAAGAAAACAGGTGTAAAACAACAATAACATATTGAAGTTTCCTCTGGTGCACACTGTGAAACTGCATTGAAAGAGTTATACAAATATAAAAATAATGGGTTAACTGAATATTGATAAATCAGTCTGCAGTCTAACTTATTTTTGTGCATTCTGAATTATGTTATTTGCTAGATATTTTGATAAATCTGATGTTTCTACCGTGCAGTGAAATGATCAGGTTGAAGAGCTTCTACTGTATGTGTGCGTGTTAACATTCATGAGAAAAACTGCTCCACCTTGCCATTGATCAGTAAAGCTAATCTGAAACAACATTGATTTCCATGCCGTAGAGTTAGAGGAAATAACGGAGGTTCCGTTGGCAACGAATGTGAGAAAACAATATTAACACCTTTAAATGCAGTTCGGTCTCTTATAATAGAACCAGTAACAATTACCATTGAGTTGAATAAACACCTCTCTGACACACGTCAAGAATAACTTAGCAGTTTCACAACTGAAAGATCTATGGAAAGGGTGTTATATTGGATGGTACATAAACGCGTGCATGTATTGGAATACATTAGATATACATTTGTGTTTGGACACACTTACGAGGAAATAACAGAAAAAGAGAACAATAGGAACTTCCTGCCTCAGTGTGCACTTTTCTTTCTGCGTCAATGCACAATTCCTGCTTTTGTTTTGGTCGTTTTATAAACGTGATATATTGGGGAATGAATAAAATCCAAACTCGGTCAGGGTTGTTTTCAACCTCAAACATGCAGAGCTGCTGCTGCTGCTGCTGCTGCTGTATGGAGGTCACATGCTGTGCTCAATCCTTTCAATAATTCCCATTATGTGGCCAGAGATCTGGGGCTAAGGTCTCTCTGGATTTGGGGGGGAAAACAATGGGATTTCAGTCGACGGCTTATCATGGCGGTATCTATGCATCCAGTGTCACGGAGATCAACAAACGTGAAACAAAATCAGAGCTGCAGACACACGTGGTGTTGCTCGTTGTTAGGTGTAACCTTCCTCTGCATCTGTCTGAGGACCTCAATGCAGGTTTGTGTTTTTTACTTGCCATTGTTGGTGAGAGGTGCAGCAGTTACTTAGTACCACGACACTTTAAAGTTGTCTGACCTGTTTGGCAAAAGCAAATCGCTTGACCACCTCTGGTCACAGCTAAAAAGAATTCAGAGCTGTCTAGTGTCATCAGTCAGCCCTCGAAGGCGTGCTTTATTCTTTCCGCAACTCATTCACGCAATGGCTGTTAGTCAAGAGTGGTATTATGTGTCATAGGCTTAAGCCAACTACACTCACGGGGACAGTCCATCTCGTCACTCTTGTCCTCACATGCTGTCCAGCCGTCACACTTCCAGGACATGGGGATACACTGCATCTTCCCACTGCTGCAGGCGAACTGCCCAGGGCTGCAGCGCTGTTCTAAAACACAACAAGCAAAGAATCTGCCTAATTATACATGTGAGAGAAGAAACCATTTCAAAAACGGAAGTGAGCATGTCCAGCAGATTTACTTGGATACAGCATGTGTTCTGCATGGTGCACGGAACCCAGAGCATCAACGCGCTGTGATCTATTGTAACTGTCATCCAGTTAGCTAGCTCGCAAATTCAAAATGCTCAAACAGAAACAGACAGACAGACATTTTTGATGCACTTTGTAAAAAATTCCCCTTAGTTGGTTTCTGAATTTTGATTAGTTCAGAGAAATTCATGTAAGATATGATGCAACTGAAATGTGAACCTGCCAAAACAAGCCGTTTCCATCTGATTTATGCTGAAAAATGATATCTAAAAGTAGGACTGGAAAATGGCCAGATAACTCTATATATAATATATTTAGTTACCCATATGTTACGTACTTGTAATTGTTGAGTGTTGAGTGTTCCGTATTGCAATTCAATCTGAAGATATTTTACTGAATTCTAAACTTCTAAACTAACAAGTATTGACTAATTCTCAAAGTTACAAATAAGGATCAGGTGATAATACCAAACTAAACTAAAACAGCTGAATCCAAAATGTAACACAAAGTGTTCACAACAAAGTCACACTCTTTACCAGAATAAAACACAGCCACGTGGTTACATTTTGAGCTTAAGTGTCTGAAGTACGTTCAATAAACTGAGTTGGCCTCTGGCAGCTGGGAGGTGCTTTTAAACCAAAACCAACATAACAACCTCTATAGGCTTTTTGTCTCTCTACAGCCTACAAAGACTGTCTTAAGTGGGTCAATGTCTCCACACCAGAAAACAAAAGACGTTCCTGCATCAGAGCCGCTTCTGTAAAGCTTCTCCTTTGTTGTCAACGAAAACCTTGAATAGAGTTAAATAGAATACGAGGACACAAAGAAAATGTAACTGTCATGTTTCACCAACTTAAACCAGAGAAAACAGGGTCTTCATTTTTATTTACATTTAGATGGATCTCATATTTTACGGATTACTTTAAACTGTGAAAAAAACTAAGGAGGGCACAAAGGGGACTTCCAGGTTGACATAAAGACCATAACCCAGACTGCCCACTCAGTGTATATCAGAGCTTTAAACACGACAACTTCAACTTCACGATAAGATCAGAGTTTCACAAAATTTTACATCACAGCACAAAACACCTACAGCTTACTCTCGGTTGTGACTTTGACCCTGTTAAAACCTGGTTTTAACACCCACCCTGGACGATCTAATCACAAGCGGCCAGCCATAAGTATGCCTGTCCGCACCTGGCATTAAAACTCTTCTTGAGATTGGATCTCACATCTCTGTATGCAAAGAACCCGGGCTTTTCTGAAGCTAATCGTTTACAATGGAATTACAGCCATGTTTGACTGTGAACATTCGCCTCCATCAATTTAAAAATGCCCCATATATCAGCTGGTTGCGATATGAATCATCCAGTCTTTGTTGTTGGTTGTCTTTGTTGAATCAAATCACACAGCATATTTGATGTAAACTCCATCCATGGGAATCCATTTTGCCTGCTGTTCTTGTGGCTTTTTCTAGGCTTGGGTGATAAAATTAAAGCGATATGTACTGACGATAGAAATAAGAAAATTGTTTGATAGTTTCACGTTTGCATAAACAAAAACCCACACTTGTTCCCTTCCTGGTTCATAAACACAGCCCATCGTATCCCTTGATAATTCTGCATGCTCGTTTCATTTCAGTGCAGTGAGAGACTTTCTGTTGTGTTTCGCTGAGTTTCTTTTCTCTCCTGTTTCACCGCACACAGGGTTGCTGCTCAACAAACACACACAGCTCAGCGGAGCTTCAACATTCTATAGGTCATCAAAAATGCTCAATAATAATCAAAATTGACAACATGAACATTTTTGGTATCATTGCCCAGATCTAGTTTCTTCTGTTTCTTGTTGTGTTTGTTTTCGGCGGGTTCCGAGCGAATGACTACATCTATTGAGGCATTCCTTAGGAAGCATTCCATTTAGACACACATTTCTGATCTCACGCAGCCAAGATCACCTCCGAATGTGGTCCGAGCTATCCGATCCCAGGATGCATTGGGGACACGCTGGTGGCACGCTGTTGCTGTTGGAAAGCTCAGATTGGATTTTAATACCAGGTCTGAATGGGATCTTTGATTGGACACGCCTTGACTGCGTGAGAAGTTTCGATACTAAAACAGTTCAGTTTAGACTTTTTCCCTGCTGAATAAAAGCTACTCGACAATTTTCACTATGAACGTCCTCTGAGTTTCCTAAAAAAAAAAGAAAAGTATATGAAATGCTGACTTGTCAGAATTAGCTCGACAGAGTGCGGACAGCGTAAAAGCAGTGTTTTTCTTTCTGGGCTTATGTGGTTTGGCTATGTGGCTACAAGTAACATTAAATGCTATTGTGAGCATTTAATCTCAGATTACAAACACTTTAAGATCCAAGTCCAAGTTTCATCCTTGTTTTGACTTTTTTAGCGTTACTATGGTAATACCAACTGAGCTGAAAGGATGCTTTTAATTTATTCTAACAAAAAGGTCACTACGCTACAAGAAATACTGCTTACCTGACAATAATCGTGCCAGAGCTAGCCGTGGACCTGCAACACATAGAAACAATAAAGTCAACTATTCTTTATGTCACTGTGTCCACTTTTAGGAGTCTTTAATTAGACTTGAGCTTGAACTGAGCAAGGCCGGAGTGATAAAAAGTTATTTCGTCGTCATCCTCAGCGAGTTCTCTGGCAGGAGATCCTTTATTTACACTGTCCACATTCTTGCTGGCATTTGTCACTGTTCAGTTATTTCCCCAGTTGCTTGCCTGAATGCAGGTTCATTGAACCACCTGTTCTTGGGATTCAGGTGGTTATGTTTTGCTACAACAGAGACGGACTGCTCACTCACCCACCAGATATAGCAACACTAGGGTTTACTTGGACGAAAGGATTTAAGCTATTTCAGGACTCTGACTGTTGTTTCAATATGTGTGCCAACTGTCTTTGTTAACACCGAGCCAAATAAGTCAGGGTTTTAGCTCTGACGACCTGACAGGCCACAGACACAGAGTACGCTGGCCCTCTGTGCAGTGTGGGAAGGTGACTGATGAGCTTTTAGTTGAACTGGAGTTATGGATGCTACACAAAGTAATCGATGAAACTGTAACTAAAGTCAAATGTGAGGCTGGGAAGTTACAGTTTGCCCATTTTTGGGTTCTTCAGCAAAAGGGTCACAAACGTTGCTATAAATCAGATTGTATTTACTTTAGCAACACCTTCTTTTTGGCAAAGGGACACAAAGTCAATAAAATCTCAGTTTGAACACACTGCTGTGAGCTTCCTGTTTTCACAGTGCAGGGCTGTTGGCTTTTGGCTGCCCCGTTGGACTGTGTTTGGGTCCAGAGGGAAGTTGCATCTATCAGCCAGGCTGTTATAACTTATGGGAGACAACATTTTAACGAGCTGTTGGGGGACACAGAAATATATAAGGTGAACCTGGCCTTAATGTTAATTGCCTTTGCTCTGCCAAAAGATGTTCAAGAGTGGTCAAGCACAGCACACACATTTCTTCTCTTAGCCAATGCTATGTGAACTGAGATACATTACAGAACTCAATCTTTAGGCGAAAACGCACATGAATCCCATCAAGCCTAAACATGCCAAATGACAAACAAGTTATTATAACACGACTGTAAAATATAATTACATCTATGACAATTCCGAATGCGTTTTCCTGTTTCCTATGGACATCTGGCCTTAGTTTGAGATACCTGACCAAAGATGTTCAACGATAGACAATGCAAATGAACGGCTACTGTATATTTTTTAAGCTCGAGACATCTGATCATCTCATCTCATTGATTTTACAATGGATCAATTATTAGTTCAAATAATATCAGCTGCTGAATCTACCAGGAAAACCAGCTTGTCTGATTTCATTAACACAGCTGCACTGCACAAAGCATACGTTTGGTCCCCGTTGCCTTACAGAGTGTATTATGTAGCATACTTTTAGCCCAAAAAAACTTAAATACATGAGTTATTAGTTAGTGGTATTAATCTAGCTGGCTTTAACTATGTGTACCATGGGTGGGAAAGAAATGTTAGTGTTTGATATCAGAATCTGAATAAATCTGTGCTGTTAGCATACGTCAATATTCATGCTTCATGTGCTTGCTTTCACAATAAGTGTGCAGGGCGGTGCTCATAGAATTTACGGAGATATGAGTAACCTTCTTCTCGGGGAGAGGAGATATTGCCGGTTGAGGGCACGGACACCTCAGGAATAAACAGCCTGTATCTTTAGTAACTGAGTGCTCTTTCCTATTCATCTTTTATCAGTGCTTCCTGCAGAATGGGAAGGAGGAATCAGCTCCGGTTAATTGCGTCTTCACAATTCATCCTTTGCTCACTTTGGTGAGGATTAGACAGTGATTGTATTAACGTGCATGATAGACAAGAGTCTTTAGGGAGATAAGCTACAAAAACACACCGGACTTTAACACAAATGCCCTTTGCAAGCCAAAGCACCTAACATATTCTACTTTCATTAAACCCTAAACTATTCCTGTCATGCCACAACATGACAGAGTGAAAGATTGTTTAATTATTTAATTAAGTACACAAACCGTTCAGGAGAAAAGAAAAGGCAAAAAAAAAAAATCAAAAAATTTCACAAGAGGTTCTAATTTCTGAAACAATCCTAATATGGTAACCGTTCCTTTTTCAATCTATAGCATTTTATTGCACCTAATTATCTTATTCTAAGTTCATTTCATTTTATACAGATTTCCCCTGAGTGCATCCTGATATATTTGGTACCTTTGCAAACATGGGCATTTTACAAAAATACAGCATAAAACTTTATGACTACAGAGTCACTGGTGATTACCACAGAGTTTGAGAGGTTATTGGCTCCTGTAAAACATAATAATAGGATCGATTCCTTCATCTTGTTTCTCATTGTTTTTATGTGAGTTACCACTGGCTGCACAGAGAAATGTCAACAAAAGGATAACACAAACACATAAATATCATCAAATCCCTCTGCTCCTGAAGTCACATAAATTCCAAAGCTTGAGGTGTAGGTGTGGACAGAATTTTACATTTTCTGCCACATCGCATTCCGAATAAAAAACAATATATTACTTACTGGCATTTTCACAATGCAACACCATGAAAACATCTGTTTTATGGTTATGTAATTGCAAGTTAGAACTATTGAATTATAACAATCTGCAACTTCTTACGGAAAATCAAACAATGCTGAGAGGTTGAGCAGGGACAACCTGGAGAATAGCTGTGGAGAAGCAGAAATGCAAGTTTGCAATGTTTGGAGGGTCTTCGTCCGCTTAAGCCTGCAGAAAGCTGCTAGCAAACCACTAATTACAGGCCACTTTTCTGCATAATGCACTAGAAACAGTCAGTCCTGCACCAAGCTGACCATGATACAGATATAATCAACCACTAAAAGATATCATTTCAATAGTTGATTCGTAAAATTGTCACCATCTATATTTTGCCCGTTACGCTATCATGGAACAAACTATTTCATATATCGGGTTTCATAGTTTCAGTGTGCAAACTGATGTGACGCAGTTAATACTTTTACAGTAATCAGTGTTAACACACTCAGTACAATTACGGCCGAGCCAAAAGCCAAAATAACAGCTGCGACACACGAGTTCATTTAAAGACAGATTTTTTTACTGCCCCACAGCATGAAATCATATCAGCATGGGTTTTATGAGTAAACAGATCTGTGGCTTACCAAGCATGCTTTTAAAACTTTCCCTGCCTGGTTACAACAGTGCTGTGAGTAATAACGCTCCGAAATGTTTCAGCTCTCAAGACAAATATTATTCAAAGTGTTCTTTGTGAAAGCTGAATTTGAGCTATGATTAGCTTTCCTGCTGGTTTCAGGGGAGAGGAGAAAGTTCCTGTTGAAGCCTCTCGTAGAGGGAAATGGTCCGTTAATGTTTTTGTAATTTCCACTGATTGCTGACAAAGGTCAATACAGATAATAAAACTATTCCACATTACGACTTCTTTGCCTGGAAGAAGAATAAAATTGACTTATTTTTATTGTAATTATTATTGATCCCAGACTCTTTTAAGACGCAGACGTTCATATTGCCTCTGTTGACACTTACTTTATGTTGCATGAATGAAGTAATAAATGAGCCTGCTCACAAAGAGGACCTCTTGGCTGCTCTACATCTCACTGTTAACTAATTTACTGTCCACTTAAAAATCAATGGTGCTATTAGAAACACAAACATGTAGATATAAGCATCCAGGCCAAAAAAAATGATTACATGTACAGAAATGCGGAAACATTGCTCTATATCTGACATTGCATTTGATCTTGTTCTTACATGCCAGAATACCATCATTCTCCTAAACAATCCAGACTCTAATGGCAATAGAATCTACAGTTTAAGAAAATGGGTGTATTTTGTGATTGCTAGCATTGCAAAACTAGGACTACCATTTCATTTTAAGCAAAACTCTGTAGTTTAGTGCCTCTGAATCTGTTTTTGTACTTCTTAAAACCACGCTTTGGTTTGTGGCTGATACACATGCTGACAGTCATAAGTTTACGACTTACCAAGCACAGATGGACATATTATCATGCTTGCATTCATCATCCTACAGTTCACCTGACTTACATCATGTACCATGGGAGGAAACGGAAGCATTGGGAGAGGAAACCCACATGCGATTACCGTAGTTCCACCACGCCGCCCTGTGATGTGTATATCATCATATCCCTATCTGATTTTTATCATTTGCTGTTGCAACATTGCAAAACTGTGCAACATTTTGAATGATGTGCAACAAACCAAGTCAAATTCCTATCATAAATCTTATCTTCAATAGTCATTAAACATTTTACCTAATCAAGATGGTAATACAGAATCAATTTTCCCCAGGACGGAGGCATAAACACGCTGGATCCAGCGCTGTGACAGTTTTTCCTTTGCTCAGTCGCACATGTTTACATTTTCACAAAGAGTTATGTTCCACTAAACTGGATTATGCTATGGCTGGGAATGCCTGAGCTTTGTGAAACCCTCCCCTGAATGTGCAGCAGCTCCACAATAGCTCACTGCACTGCCATAAACAGGGTGAAATGGTGGGAAAACAGGATCTCCCTTTACATACACTAGCCTGAAGGCCACAGGAGCACCCAAAAAACTGGCAAGGGCCTCAAAATAAACTGGCCACCCACCCAGTCCCAGCAACACTCTACTGTCCAAATTTACCCAAAAAGGCAAAGCATAAGAATGATAACCTCTACACTTCAAATTATATAGATAAACTGAGTAGCTGTGTTTGCTCCAGAGCAGAACAAGTAACGAATCCTTTGAAAACATGAAATATTACTGCTGATGATGCTCATTATCATCCTTAAGTGCAAATGAACCAGAAAAGAGCCTGCTCACGTGAAGATGATAGCTGTCCTAAAAGCAGACCTCCAAAAAGAACTAATCGATGCAGCATTTTGTCTGCAATGTCATTTTTTGATGTTATATTGAAAAAAGTAGGAATGTAATGAGTTGAACTGGTCACAGTTTGTCTCATTCGCATAACTGTGAGGATCACAAGACCAAAGATAAAGAGGCAATGGTGAATGTGTTTGTGCTCTGTTCAGGAAGATTTTTATGAGGTCAAATCAAATCCTGCCAATGTTTGCTTCAAGACACAATAAACTAATCATCATGTTCCAGATGAAAACACTGATCTAGTTGGTGGGCATCTCTAAAAAAAAAATACCTAATAATGGCCAATAGACCTATAATATACTTTAGGGTGTGCTCACATTATACTGCAGTACTGTTTGATTCAAGAAATAGAGATTACTAATAAACAGGTGAAGGAACTGAAGAGGATTTGTTGTGTTATTTTACCATATACATCCTCAAAATAGTTTGTTCCTTCATTGGGGTTCGTATAATTATTATTAATACATATATTTTATTGTGTTGCATCTGTGACAAATTGATTCATCTGTGGGGTGAAAACATCTCTTATCTCAATTTTACCAGCTAGAAATCACAGAAATCTGGATAACAACTCCTGTATTTCTTTTTACAAAATGTATATTTATTTATTTTGTAGGGCGGTGTGTTTTATTGAAAAGCTAAAGGATGGGTCAATGGAACCCAGTCTTTTTGATTGCAGGGGGATGAATCACTGACATGCATTTTAAACTGGAGTTTAGCAGGTAGCAAACACGGTTTAACATGGAGGGTAAACGTCAACTGTTTATTTATCTATCATGATTCCATAAAATGGCGCAAATATTGATGTCAAATCTGCGCCAAGCAATATCGAGGATATAAACTAATTTGCGGTCGAGTCTTTACAGTTTTTACTTCCCAGACAACAAAATAAAAACGCTAGTTCTCTCTGATGTAGATTCTGCTTTAACCAGTTGGTAGTTTTGTGGCTATGTTACCGGACACATCGGTCCGTCCCCATGGGCCAGCAGTGAGGCAGGGGCGGTGTATAAATCACGGGAGTGCCGTGGTTTATCCAGCGGGCCTCCATCAGTAATATGTTTCTCCCACTTGGAAGCCCGTAGGAGTGCATGCTTAGGGAAAAGAATGGAGGTTTTTCTATTTACCTGTCCGTGGTGGGTCCGTTAACGTGAGGACGAAGAGAAGAGAGAAGAGGACGAAACTGCTGCTGTCAGCCTTTGGCAACATTTATCCTCCATTCATAGTAACTCCTCTATCCAGAAATGTAACAAATACACCAAGGATATGCAGCGCCGTCGCCTTCTCTGGGTTTACAGGAGTCTGATCCAATTTAAAACCATTTTTAAGTGCTTTAAAATGGTTCTACTGAGAAAAAACGCGAGTGGGACATAATACAACAACACGGCGACACAGATTACGGTTAATCTGGCTAACGATAGCTGGTTGGATAACGATAACGTCGTCTGTCCTGCAGCGCGCACAAGCAAGATGGCCGCGTCCTCCCATAACAACAATCCCAAACCTTCAGCGCTCACACAGGCCATCAGCTGGAGGAGCAGCCGGGCGGAGTTTGGCTCATTATGCCCAGCAGGACGCAGTGTTACCGGCACCGTCTGGGAATTATTGCTTTAAATCAACATCATCAGTGTGTTACTGTGCAGAGTGACGCATTTATCGATAGCGCGTTAACTTTTTGTTGCACGCTTCTCAAAAATTTATAACACTTGGTATTATTTTTGGGAATATTTTTCTCTTTTATAATATAAATATATTAATATATTTCAACATCAAAAACAGTTAGCTTTGATTGATGGTCAATATCAAAGTGAGGTTCTATCACAGGGGGCTGTCGAGCTATGATCCACCATTAACGGTACTTAAGGTACCTTTAGTTCATTGGATTTTTCATGAAGAAACAAAAGCGATAGTATGGAACACGGCCAATTTCTTCACATTCTGTCAACTAAATAGAGTTTTGTGCTCTTTTTCATTGTGTATTTTTACATAATCGGTCAAAACGCACAATTGGAACTATTTATTACTATCCTTAAAAAGATTAACCAGAGGCGTGAGTCACCGGACACTGGTTCGGGACAGGACAAATGCCTTTCAGAGGTTTATTGACGGAAATAATAGAATAATAATAATATATAATCTATACATAATAGCAATAATCTCTAGTTTATCATAGGCATAAATAGGGGCTATTGTGAATGTGTCTAAAACTGCAAAGTGCATGTGAGAAGAGGACATGTCCTCAGCATTCGTCTTCAAACTGCTATCAGTATGGCATTTAAAATGACGTCATTAAAGATAACACAATTTTCAAAAACTGTTCGTGAAAGTCATTTTCAAAGAATTTTGAGAACACCACCGCACTTAGAAACGGAAATACATTTTTATGAAATCTATAGACATTCTGTTGTACTTTTTTTGCCAATTGGGAAAGTTTTATGATGCATTACCGCCACCTACTGGACTGGAGTAAGAACATGCAAATCCGTAGTCTAGAAAACGTAATCATTTCAGCCCGGTGGTGCTTATCTAGTTCTCATAAACATCAAGACACTGAAATCCAAACACGGTCTTAAGATATATAAATATGTAAAAGTGGGCATAGAAGCAAAACATGGACAGTTGCTCTCTCACCACATTACTCACGCTTCCTTCATAAAACTGGAACTAAATAAAATGCAACTGCGTTTGGATATACATTCATATTTTGATTATTCTTTTTTTCATTTGTAATTTTTTGTTAAAAACAGCCCAGCTCACACCATGTGTACATTATGTACATCCATTCTATGTAACTTTTTGTGCCCATTATAAAAGGCCATTATCATTTTTTAAGTAAAAACGCCCAAGGGTATTCTGTTTCAAGCAAAGATTTGATGGTGATAATGGCAACCAGTTTATTTTACATTAATGTAGTTGCAGCCTTGAAACCCAGACTATCATGACAGCTGAACCTCTCACAATTAAGGACTTAAAAAAATATTTTGCTGGATGAAATATTCAGCTTTCTAAAACATTGGACACCACAGATGAATATACTGCGCAGATCCTTTACATGGAATATTAAGGTCAGGTTTTGACTCAAGTCATTTTATTGACACTGAGATTTTTGGCCCATGACTAAATAATCATTCCTTTCATGACCTTTAATAATGTCTGTGAGCTTTTGTCAAATGGGCCAAATAAATAGACACATTTTTTTCTAGTAATAAAAATATACACCTAATTTTTTGACTGTACTGACGAAACGAATGAAATGTAAGTTCAGATGTTAGTAAGGTGTTTTTACATCAACTCTTCCATCCAGACAGAACAAAAAAAAAAGTTCTCAATCTGAGACAGCTGAATAAGTAATGCAGCTCTCCACACTACCACAAGTCTTTTTTGTACAACTGCAGCAACTTCCTGGTTTTAGAAAAAGTCTGAGGCTTTCCGTCTCTTGGGAAGCTGCAGCAGGTTGTCTGTGATGGAGGTAAGGTCCTGGGAGCTCGGCGTCTTGGCTTTGTCTGGCGTTGGCGTTCCTGAAGGTGTTGGGGCACCGAGGGGAGTCTTGGAGCCAGCTGCTCTGTGTGAGGGCGATGGGGTGTAGCTTGCTCTTAGCGCTTTGTCTGTGTATTTACTAGAAGTCCGATTTACAAGCCTCTGTAGGGCAGGGGTGAGGGCTGGACTCAGACCTTTAGGAGTAAGACTGCAACAAAAAGGATGACGATTTGGATCACAATTTGAGGTGATTTCTTGTAAAAAGAAAAAGAAATTGAAATCAGAATAGAGATCCAATAGAGTACTTTGCATGTGTTTACCTTGCAAGGTTTTCTGTGACCTTCCTCAAGGCCTCTTGTTTTTTTGCACGGTTTTTCGCTGCGGCTTCATTAGCCATCTTTAAACCCAATCTCTCTCTTCTCCCGGGTTCTGGAATCTTTTAGGATCAAAATAACATGTTATAGCTTTTACAACTTTGTGCGATATAATACTGTGATGTGGACAGCACAATACAGCAACCACAATACAGCAACAATTATACGACTCGGCCCGTGAGCAGGTTGATCCAGTGATTTGTTGATAATTTGTCTTTCCAGGTCAGTAATACTGTTTTTAGCTATGGTTAATGATATTGGTAACAGTGGTTTAAAGGTCCCCATTAATGCAATTACCGGACATTCTGTGACAATGAGGCAGAGGCTCTCCAACAGCTTGGCGAGCTGTTGGAGAGCCTCTGGGGAGCCAACAGCTTGCATCACTGAACAGTTGTCCCAGGCCAGTCACTCCTCTCTGATTCCATGTGGACAAATGAATGTTTTCCATTTATTAGAATTACTAAGCGATGTCATACGGGTGTACTGACAGATGGAGTGAGCCTGTTTTGTAATAGGTTATGTGATATCCACCACCACATTCAGGATAGTTTTGATGGTGTAATTTTTGGGTCTTGATAATTTTGTCCTAAACAGAAGGTGTTTGATGGCTGGTGGTTGACATAAATCCTAAATATCAATATCTAGACAGTTGCTATGTGTAAATGGATGCACATTAACTGTTGTGATATGTTTGAGTTTGTGTTTTTTTTGGCAGTTAATGATTGAGTGGGTTGGTGTTTTAGAGGCTAGGAGGCACAATCTCTTCAACTCATTTTGTAGTTGTTGTTCCTTGATGTCTCTTTTTCTCTTGTTCGTACAGAATATTATTTTTCCTGTTATGACCAATTTAGCTGTTCCCCAGAATGTGCATGCTGTGATCCTAAGTGTTATTGGTCTCGACAAAGGACGCCCAAAAAAAGTTGTGAAATTCTCTGTCTTTCAGTAGGGCGTTATTGAAGTGCCATCTCGGGTGAGGGGGGCGTTGCTGTTCTGCTAAACCAGCGATACTGAAGGGCGCGTGATCAAAAGAAGTGATTACGTGTGAGAGTTAAGAAGTGGAATTCATGATAAAGAGAGTCATGAGTACTTCTTACTGATGGGTCTTTTTGTCTCAAGATATCTATCAGCCCTTAATCTGACATACACAGTTTAATTAAGTACAAAGAGTGGAAATTACCATAAAACAGTCAGCCCCACTAATGAGAAGTTAGTACCTTAAATGAGGGTCCATGGTTCCTCTCAACATAAGGGGTGTCTGATCCATCCAGGCGAAAGGGAGTACTCTCGATCTCACCCCAGGTCATCAGAGGAGATTCAGCAACACCTGGGGGAAAAATACAAATTACTGAAGTCTACTGCAAAAGTAGACATTCGATGTGATATAAACTTTCAGTAGGTTCAGGAACAGTTATTAAATTAAACAAGACTTCAAAGAACACTTACCAGGGGCTGGGGAGGGTGTTCTTTCAAACCCATATCCATTCACTGTTGGAGAGTCATGTGGGATGAGCTCTTTCCCATCAGGGCCTACTTTACCCTGTTTGAACTGGACAGCAAACATAATGCATCAGCCCTCTGGCTTCTTAATTTGTCAGCTTCAACACTTTGATTAGCACACTTAACTCGGTTCAAAGAGAGAGCTACGTATTGTATTTTTTATTATATACCTGTGCATTGAGGGCTGCAGCCTGCTGAATCTGGCTTTTGTTGAGAGCTTTGCTAAATGGGTCTCTAGCAAACCGAGTGTTCATGTGAACCACCTCCCTTGGCTTCTTGAAGATAGATTCGTCATCTTTAACACCTGTTTGAACAAACCAAGGGGTAACATGTTAAATTACTTCATAAATAGCTACAATTAAACAACTACACAATACAAACAAATCCTGGCTGACATCCTCCTACCCTCAGGATAATACATCAAGGCATTCTTGGCTTTGTATTCCCATGTCTCCAGTCCAGCTTTCACAGAGTCAAGTGCTGCCTTCTCCGCCGATGGCAACGCAAGGTTCTCCTCGTGGCGCTGGAAGATAAGTGTTTTCAGAGTAACTAAGGGGTGTGTGGACCATTTTGTTCAGTTGACTAAGAGTAACTTAAAAGCACTAGCATAGATGTGGTTTTCCAAGATAAGTCTAACTACTGTATAACCTGCTTTTCAGTTGAACTGTGTTGCTATTTAGTGCACACATACCTGTTTGAATTCAGCCTCTGCATCATATAACCAGGCATGCTTCATCTTCTCCTTGTCTTTTGCCAAATCCATTATCTGCTCAAATGATGCATTATCCTCACTCGTATTTTTAGCCAGGAAACAATCCAAAGAGGGCAGCTCTTTTTCCTCCTTGTCAAAATCATTAGTCACTATAAAATAAAAGTCAATAATAGATAATATTAACATTTGTTGATAATTTTTTCCATTTATGTTTGGATTTCTAAAGCTATGTTTTCAGATTCAAAAAACAAATACTGCCATTATAATACACTGCATATTTATATGCAAGAATTGAAGGCTTATGTCATGCTCAAATGCTACAAAAAGTACAGCTTTTTAAAATATACTTTTTGTTCACATTTGACAATATTCCCATGATATCCTGACAGGAAATTATCAACAGTACCCTGTGAAAAAACAAATCACTACAGTCCCTGCTCTGGCAGTAATCTTAAAAGATAGAAATCAACAAAGATGAACAAAAAAACCCAAAAACAATTGGTGATTGGGGGCGTGAACTAATCATGATAATCACATCTCATGCCCTTACATCAATATTCAATTATTTGTAAACATTTATTAGCGTTTTGTTTTAGTAAAATGAGAAGTCAATTAACACTGATTTAGGTCAAACTGTTATAAAACCTGTAATTTGCTATTTTGCTTTTAGATGAGAATAACAGCTAAATGTACGTGTACATGTACAAAAATTTTATACCCAACAACATCGATGTATAGCAGAAATAACGTGAACTACTTACCCCCATCTACACCTTTGTTTCCAGTGGTATGTCTGCCATGAGTTGAGGAAGGAGATCCTGCACGTTCTACTGGTGTCTCAAAGCTTGCCGGTGTCACATCTTACACAAAGGCCACAAAGAGGGGAAGAAGAGGGTTTTAGGAATATTAGGAATTTCCTAGTGAGAATCTGATTTTGTTAAACTTGCATCACTGGTTGTTTTAACAGCAAAAGGAGCATTCTTTTCCACAACAAACAATACATTAAAACAGAGCAACAAATTTCACCCTTCATGTTACTCACAGGGTGCAGTAGATCTTGGCGTAGATTTTGACAAAGACGAACCATATCGAATCGATATTTCTCTCATTCTCCCAAGGTCACCATTTTCCTCTGCTTCAAGATAGTCCTTCTGAGCTTGAAGTTTGGTCACATCTGGAAAGAAGTCCCGCTGAATGATCTTTTCTAAACTCTGTCAGAAAATAACAAGCATGGGGGAACTATTGTTACAATGATGTTAAAGTGAGGACCTTCACTCATTACCTTGATCTGTTCAGGTATCGTATTGATGTCGTAAATACAATCAATCACAAGTCAAAGGCACTGCTTGTTTGTCATTACGTACGTACTAAACGCCGCTTCGCTAACTAAAATCAGTAAACACAGCTTATGTCATCTCTTGACCGAAGTACGACAATGTCCTGTCTCAGTTCAAGCTTCAAACCACGTACAGGCAAATTATTTACCTCAATGTAGTCCTCTTCATCGAGAACCTTCCTCTTTTGCTTCCCCTCCTGCCCCTCATCAGGTTGCTGTCGTAGCGCCAACGTAGTGACTGCGGACGGGACCAGAGTGCCGGAGAGAGCCTTCCTCACGCTGGCGCTGCCCTCCATTGTTGAGCCTGTTAGCCTACGAGGCTAAGGCTAAAGACGGACTTAAACAAAAACAGCGACTGGATGGAAACAAAAGACGGCTCACACGCGGCGGCGCCGTTAAAAATGAAAACGGTCTATATCACCTTAGTAGCCTTGAAACCACGAACGTCCGCTATTGTAAATAATAATATTTAGCTAGCTTCTTCATGACAGCGTTCACCAACGTTATTTTGGAGCGTCGCAGGAAGTCTCCTTTTTCCTCGTAATGTTTACGGCGCTTGCTAAACAACGTAGTGGTGCAATACCGCCACCATCTGGTAAGGAGTTGCGGTAATGTACTGAATTGATATCCACGTTTTACTTTTTGGTGACTTCTTTTGTATGTTTATGTGCTAATTCTTTCTGAATGACAATGTTTTTAACTGATTAGTTATGAGTTTGTATCTGAATTACCGTCAAAGGTTGAACCTTTTCTTCAACCCACTTTAATGTCAGTGTTAATGCAATCATTTCACCTGTGTAAATTGTTAGATTATCAAACTGAATTTTGAATTCTGTCACAGTAAATGCCACACCAACTTTTGTCATGTTATTCTTCTGTATAAATCTGAACATAGCTTTAATATTGGCTCTGTGTATATGCTTTTGTTACTTGGGCACTCAAATCAAAACCTTTATCTTTATTTGTGTGGGCTCACGAAATAACCAACAGCGTGCTGCAGAATTAGGCACACTTGGACTAATATACATCTGATATATTCCCAGCTCTACTGCAATTTGTGTAGCTGTCCAACCAAAACCTATTGCTTTCCTTCCCCATTTACTTTCGACCAAGCATCTAATTACAATCAATGTCTTCTTGCATTGCATCAATTATTTTGTAAATGTGTGTTCAGTCTTTCATCATATTACAATCCCAAACATTAAAACAGAATTCTCTCCCCCACTGTTAATCATATAATTTCAATTTTAAATCAGTATTAATTATATTTCTAATAAAAACTGTGTGGAATTGAAAACCCTCCATGTATGACCATTTCTCTATTTTTATAATAACTTCTTGCAGTTTCAGAAAATGTTCTTTTGTCTTCTCCAACTTGCTCCAGAGACCAATTCTTGCTTGAGTTCATCTCCCAAATAACAAATTTGTGATACTCTTTAATCTTTTTCCTTTCTAACATTTTTAACTTTTCATCTTACTTTTACTTGCATTCTTTTATATTCAATAAAGTAAAAAAAAAAAACATGTATTTTTTTTGTAAGGGCTTTATTTTGATTTTTAACTTTTTCCTCTCGTTAGTTCATAATGAAGCTTCACAAATTGACCTATATCAGTCTTTAACATCCTGCTTAATATCAATTTTTCCCATTTCCAGAGTACTAATTTCCTTTAACATTCCTCAATCAGCTGTGTTAAAAGACCAACTGTCTAATCCACTTGTTTCAGATGATGTTAATATCGGACCTACACCTCAGTTATTATAGGATAATGTCCTGTACTCACAGTTTTATGTATTATATTATCCCAAACGCAGTTCCCTACCAGTGACCCTGTTGCTAATGAAATGTTGCTGATTATGTCCCATTGAAAGCTGAAAGGAAATATAGTGAAATATATACTATGTTGAGCTTTTCACTACATGTCAGCTTTAAACTCCTTAATGATACAT